>PITA01003486.1:0-138837 GCA_004023965.1 Spilogale gracilis | reverse complement strand
GTTCTTCCCTCTCTCGTCTCTCGTCTCTCCTCTCTCCTCTCTCCTCTCCCGCCTCGCCGCCTCGCCGCCTCGCCGCCTCCTTGCCGCCTCCCTCCTCTCTCCCCCTAGCCGTCTCCCCTCGGGAAGCTTTCTAGCCCCCTTTTATATAGTATCCCAGCCAATCAGAGAGGAGATCACGTGGGGCGTGGACTGCACGGCCAGCAGGCATTGGTGGCGTCGGGTGATCACGCACTGAGCACGGACCCACGTGTGAGGCGTGCGGTCACGTGATCTTCAGGGCAGGCGCTTCCTGGAGTTGCTTCATGCGCTGGGCGCCATCCTTGGGGCATGCCCGGGACAAAAAGGGTTTATTCTGTTTGCATTATACTTCTTTGATTTTCATTTGGAATTGCTCTTTAGAAGTGATAGTTATCTAAGTCTCAACTTCCTGTAAAATTAAGGCAAGCAAAAGTGGAAGAAAATTCTAACTTGGAGGTCTTTTAATACTGTCCATTATAACCAAGCAGATCTATTTAAAAATACTAGTTTCCAGATGAAAATAGTCTATATCATCCTCTGTGAGTATTGTGGAGAAACCTAAGTCTTGACTGCAGTGAACTATGAGTCACTAAGTATATTAACCAACTCAAGACTGACTGACTTGGATATATTATTTGGCCCATAGAATAGATTTTACTGTTGCTTATTGGATGTTTTGGGCATTACTAATATTGCTGAATGAATTTGGCTAAAAATTTGAAACTTCTGTAACTGGGCTAGTAAATCATGCTAGTTAGTGTCATATAGCAGTGTTCTTCAAACTTCTTTGTTCACAAATTTACTAAAAGAACTTCTAGGGTTCCTGGGTGGCTCATTCGGTTAAGCGTCTGCCTTTGGCTCAGGTCATGATCCCAGGGTCCTGGGATCGAATCCTGTGTCGGACTCTGCTCGATTGGGAGCCTGCTTCTCCCTCTACCTCTCTCTGTCTGTCTGTCTGTCTGTCATGAATAAATAAAATTTAAAAAATTCTTAAAGATCTAGGTGAGACGAGGATGTGACAGTACACAGATTTACTGTGAAGGGACAGCCTGAGAGCGATGATTGTTCTGTATCTTATACAAATAGGTATTGATTACATGAAATTCACAGAAATTTTGCATTTCTTTCACCAAGAGAAAGAAAATAGCTGTCTTCTCTCTTGCACATGTTTTGGGTGATAACAAAAACAGCTTTCATCATAAGTTTAAAAGTTGCAAATTATGTAATTTTTGGTGTGTTATAAATAATGACATTTAAGAACAAGACATCATTTAAAAAATGTATCTAGGAATCTAAGTATTATAGTGGTTCATCATTACCATATTTCACTTTACGAAATACACGAACAGGCTCTTTTTTAACGGCTGAAAGTTGTAAGTTATTCCTCCTTTTCTTTGGATTTGCATTTCTGTTCTACTTCCCTCACAGAAGCTTATCCTAATGTATTTTGACTATCCAAGTACCATATCATAATTCTCTGCACCTAAGATAGGTAATTAAATTGAAGTTAAATTGTTTTTTCATGATCTTTGTTTAAAATATTTGATTGATTTAGGATTTTAGCCTGTTAATACATCATCAAGACAATATAAGAATATATTTTGATAATTAAAAGTAAAATTTTATTGGAAATGCATTATATTAGCCATTGCTGTAAAAATACTATATAATAAATGATCCGAATCTCAGTAGCTTAAAACAGCATTTTTTTTTTCTCCCTCATGAGTCTCTGGGTCAGCTGGGATTTGGTTGATCCTAGCTTAGCTTGCCTAGTTTAAGCTAGATTTGGCTCCATGCCCACAGATCTGCTTTGCATGCCGCATTGAGACTTGTCTCCTGGAGATGGCTGGAGCACAAGAAGGGTGAGGAACAAACACACACGAGGCCTGGTAAAGCCCCAGTTCAAAACACTGCCCACACTGTTGGGCAGAGAAAGTCATATGAGCAAGCCCAGCATCAGTGGGGAAGGGAAAAATATTTAGCCCATTCCAGTGGTATGTAACTGCAAAGTCTTTTGGCCAAAGATATGCATGTATAATTCTCTAACAGTGAGGAACTGAAAATTTGGGAACAGTAATCTTATTTTGTGCATCTTTTAAAGAGATTTTTTTTCCTTTTTCTGTGGATACTGTTGACTAGAATGAGACACCCGATTGAGATCTGAAGCAGTAGGAGTTAAGCCAGGCAAAACGGCAGTGGAGACAATGGGCAGAAAATATTTGGGGCTGAGGGAATAGTATTTGCAAACTAAGAGTTTGGGAAACTAGAGAGCTGAGTATGTTCAAAGCGTAGGTGAGAGGCCAGGTGTTTATCAATAAGAGAATGGGCAGTAGATTAAGGCTTCGGTTAGGGCAAAAGAGCATTTTATTCCATGTGAGGGAAATTAGACTTTAACTTGAATGCAGTAGGGAAGTCATTGGAATGTTTTAAACAGAGTAGTGATGTGGTCAGACTTCCTTTTTTCCAAGGGAAAAAAAAAATCATTTTGGCTGTCTATGCACATTAGAATGTTGTTAGAGAAGACCAGAGTCTGAGAGATCAGTGATTAGACCATTGCCAGAATTTAGGTGAGGAATGAAGGTGCCCTCAACTGAGAGAGTGGAATTAGGGCTGGAAAGAGATTGTGTCAAGCCACAGAGAGCTAATTTGGACTGTTTTTAGCCAAGGAGTATATTGGTCACACTTTCTCATTTATATGTAATTTGAATGTTAGAACAAGGGTAGTTTTTCAATGAATATATGTCAGCAGTCTTTAATTTTTTTTTATTATGTTCAGTTAGCGAACATATGGTACGTCATTAGTTTTTATGTAGTGTTCAGTGATTAATTAGTTACAAATTAACACCCAGTGCTCATCACAACATGTGCCCTCCTTTATACCATCACCCAGTTACCCCATTCTTCCCACCTCCCTCCCTTCTGTAACGCTCAGTTTGGTTCCTGGAGGCCAGAATCTCTCATGGTTTGTCTCCCTCTCAGATTTTTTTCCCATTCAGTTTTCCCTCCCTTCCCCCGTGGTCCTCTGTGCTCTTCCTATGTTCCACACATGAGTGAAACCATGTAATTGTCTTTCTCTGCTTGGCTTATTTCACTTAGCATAAGCCCCTCAAGTTCATATCAGTGCAAATGGTGGGTATTCATCCTTTCTGATGGCTGAGTAATATTTAATTGTCTATATGGACCACATCTTCTGTATCCATTCATCTGTTGAAGAGCATCTCGGCTCCTTGCACAGTTTGGCTGTTGTGGACATTGCTGCTCTGAACGTTGGGGTGCACGTGCCGCTTCTTTTTACTGCATCTCATGAGTCTTTAATTTTATGAAATGGTGAATGTTAGCAATGTATGTTTAAAATGCTTTGTAAATAGTAACGTTTACTACAAATGCCAGTTAATATTATGCAGTATGTTCTTTGTTTAAATTCTTTGGGAAAAGAGTTAATAAATGAATATTATTTTATTAAAGTAGGGAAACTATTATCTCTGACCTTGTGTGTATTTTATGTTGTTGCATGTTTTTTATTTCCTTGGTTTAACTGTTTTTCCCTTCCTCCATAATCCTGACAATTCAAAGCACCTGTTCATCTGAGAGAAAAACTCGAAATTGTTACTGCTCTATTTAATGGCTTCTAATTGCCAGCAAAATAAATCTGAACTTACCGGTGTGGCATTCAGGGTTCTCCAAGATCTGCTCCTTGCTCACCTCTTCTGTTTTAATTTTCTTAGCACTTTATTTCATGCACATACCCCCTCCACCCACTCAAACAAATCCTTGGGCCACACTTTTTTTTTCTTTCCCCAGTTTGTAGAATATACTGTGTAGCTTATTATCACTAATCACACTTTATTTAGAATGTCTTTATCTTCATTCACTTTACCTGCTTCAGATGATTGATATAGAAGACTTGTCTTTAAACCAGGGGTGATATGTGAGAGCTAGATTTCATCTTTCTACTTACTGATGTATTCCTGGTGTTTGTTAAAAGTTCTTGGTTCAAAGTGGATATTCAATAAATATTTCAGTGATTATCAGTGTATTAATTTATTCAGAGTTAGGCATTTTAGTATTTCCTGTGGATTGAGTTATTTTGTTTTTTTCTGGGTATACAGACACATTCATAAACATTCCATGCACAGAAAAGTGTGTGTGTGTAAATAAGCAGTTGTTACATACTTCCATAGTCTCGAACAGCTGACTTGCTTGGATTACAGAGGATTGTATCGTAGATCTTTAGGAATGATCTAGGTTTATTTGTGAGTCCCTCCCTAGGAATGTCAGCTCTGAGCTTGCATTGAAGTCATTACACCAGGTGCCAGCTACATTGACTTTGAGAATTCCACAAGGGGAAGAGGATTGGCACATTCCTTTCATCCCTTAGATATTTCATTATCTTTTGCCATAACAACATAGTCAATGATGTATCTCTGCTAAGATGCAAAGATCTTGGAATGCTAAATTCCACAAATTTCATGTGTTTAGGAAGGATCTTTTCTCTATACTTCTGTCACAATTCTGAACAGAAGGGTATTTATATATAAAAATAAGTATGGAAATTTAACATTCTTAAGCTGCAAATTTTCATATGTAGGTATAGCTAAATTTTAGTGTTTTGTTCATCTGACATTTATGTGGTTTTGATTTTTTTTCGTGTAAGTGGTGTGAAATGTGCTTGAACTTATTTCTTTGCCTTTTTTCTCTACTTTTAAAATTATCGTACAGTAAAATTGATTTTTATGTTTGTAAAGTTCCTTGAATTTAAATCCCTATAGATTTGTTTAACCCACAATCAGCAGCAGAGTAATTACATCATCCCTAAAAACTTTGCTGTGCATTGCCTCTGTAGTCTCATCTTCTCCTCACCTCATCATTCCTGGCAACTGTTGATCTGTTCTCTGTCACTTAAAGAAGAACCATGCAGCATGTAACTTCTTGAGACTGGCTTCTGTTGGAAACTCTGTGTGATATCTTTTTTTTTTTTTTTTTTTAGATTTTATTTATTTCACAGAAACACAGCTAAAGAGGAAACACAAGCAGGGGGAGAGGGAGAGGGAGAAACAGGCTTCCTGCTGAGCAGGGAGCCTGATGCCAGGCTCAATCCCAGAATCCCAGGATCATGACCTGAGCCGAAGGCAGACATTTAATGACTGAGCCACCCAGGCGCCCCTCAGCGCTGTATCTTTGAGACTCATCCAAGTTGCTCGGTGTGTCAGTAGTTCATTCTTTTTTTATTGCTGCTTGTGTTCCCTTGTGTGGTTGTACCACTAATCTATTGAAGGACACTGAGGTTGTTTGCAGTTTGGGGCGGTTATAAATAGTTCTGCCATAAACATTTCTGTTCAGGTTTTTGTGAATAGAAATTTTCATTTCTCTGTGGTGAAATACCCACCAGTGGGATTACTGGGTCATGTGGTAAGTGTATGTTTTACTTTATGAGAAACTACCGAACTGTTTTCCATAGTGCCTATATCATTTTATGTTCTCTCTAGTGAAGTATAAGAATTCCATTTGGTCAGTGTCCTTGTCAGTGCTTGATATTGTCAGTGTTTTTTATATTAGCCATTCTCATAGGCATATAGTGGTATTTCATGGTTTTAATTTGCATTTCTTAGTGGCTGCTGTTTTTCAGAATCTTTTCATTTGCCTATTTGCCATTCATATAACCTCTTTGGTAGAGTTTGGCCTGGTGGTGTTGTTACTGTGTGTGTGTTTTCTTGGTGTCTTCACTCATTTTTGTTTGGCCTTTGTATATCCTCAGTAAGTAATGTTCTTGTTCCTATCACTTTTCTTATTTTTTTATATTTTTAGAGATTTTATTTATTTGACAGAGACACAGCTAGAGAGGGAACACAAGCAGGGGGAGTGAGAGGGGGAGAAGCAGGCTTCCCGCTGAGCAGGGAGCCCGATGCGGGGCTCAAGTTGGGGACACTGGGATCATGACCTGAACTGGAGGCAGATGCTCAATGACTGAGCCACCCAGGTACCCCACTTTTCTTATTTTCTTATTAAAAGACAGTGTCACAGGACTTTGCAGACAGACCAGCAGCTGAGTTTTAAATGTGGGTTACTCTGTAAATCATCTTGTGATCTGGGACAAATTATTTACCTGATAGGATTATTATGAAAATTAGTAAATTTTGGGGTGCTTGGGTGGCTCAGTCGTTAAATGTCTGCCTTTGGTTCAGGTCATGATCCCAGGGTTCTGGGATCGAGCCCCACATCTGGCTCCCTGCTCAGTGGGAAGCCTGTTTCTCCCTCTCCTCCTCTTTGTGTTCCCTCTCTTGCTGTCTCTCTCTCTGTCTCTGTCAAATGATTAAGTGTAATCTAAAAAAAAAATTAGAAAATGTTAATTGATGTAATAAAGTGCTTGACACATAACTGTAAGCCTTTCTTTCCTCCCTCGTTTCATATCTTAGAGTACATTCTCTGAAATACTAGTCTTTTAAAATACTCAATGAAAAGAAATCTGAGATAGGCTACATGATATAGCTGCTTTTTGGAGGGCTACTATGAACATGAGTATTTAACTGACTCTAATAAGTTAGACATTTTTTGTTGTTGTAGAACTACTTTTATTTAGCATTTTCCAGTCTTATTCAACTATGGAAATACTTGGTCTATGACATCTACTTAACCTACTTGTATGGAACACACTTTGGGGAATACTGACTTAGCATGTTATCCCAAATAGTGTGGTGCATGATAAATATTATATATACATATATATGTGTGTGTGTGTGTGTATATATATATATATACATATATAGTTTTAAGTCTTGAAATGGCATTTAAAAATATTGTAACTCTTGGGGCATCAGGGTGGCTCAGTTGGTTAAGCATCCAACTCTTGGTTTTGGCTCAGGTTATGCTCTCAGTGTTGTGAGATCGAGCCTTGTTAAGATTCTCTCTCTTCCTCTCCTTCTGCTCCTCCCCCTGCTCTCTCACTCTCTCTAAAAGAAATCCTTAAAAAATATATTATCATAATCTTCCTCTTTTTAAAATATTCTGATTCCTTATCTTCATTTCCCCATTTCTAAGTATTTTAAGAAGACCCGTGTCTCAGTATTATCTTTCAAAGATGAATTTTTTGCATAAAATATAGCATATAAGGAAGATAAAGGAAATTGGAGCAGACATGTATAATCTTGGCTAAGTTCTTTACCCGACAGGATTATTATGAGAATTTGATAATTAGATATGTACCAATTAGATACATACTAATATGATAATTAAATATATACTGATATATTTTTCAGTCTTTGGTTTAAGTAATATGTTGATATATGAGCAGTGCAGAAGATAGAGTACTTGTATAAGAAATATAAGCAACTTCAGAGAAGCTTACATTTAAACACATTACATCAATCCAGATTGTTTGAAAGATTAATATAATTCTATGCTATTCTATGTTAGCCAAGTATAAAAAAGTGTAGTTATTTAACAGCTTTTAATCAGATTTTCAGGAGGACTGCAAGGTAATGATAATCCCTTACAAAAACAACCAGAATCAGCAAATTTTGAGGGGATAGGCACAGTTTATGCTGTATTTTCGAGCTCTTTTTAAAAAGAGTAACCTCTTGGGGCACCCTGGGTAGCTCAGTTGGTTAAGCGACTGCCTTCAGCTCAAATCATGATCCCAGAGACCTGGGATCAAGCCCTGCATCGGGCTTCTGGCTTGGCGGGAAGCCTGCTTCTCCCTCTCTCACTCCCCCTGCTTGTATTCCCTCTCTTGCTATGTTTCTCTCTGTCAAATAAATAAATAAAATATTTTAAAAAAAGAGTAATCTCTTAAATTTATGATCAGAAAATCAAGATATCACCTGAGCCAGAAATTCCATTATAAACATCTGTTACTGGTAATTTATGAAACAACTGTCAGTATATTATTACAGTCTTTCCTAGGACTACTGACCACTCCTTCACCAGCAAGATGTGATAATCATCATGTACCCTGTTGACTGTTTCACCATGTATTATACCTTGTGTAAAGGAAGGGGTTAGCATAGACCCTCTCTGTGGACTAGAAAATTGTCCTTGGACATCAGGTTCTGAGGATTCCAGATGAAAGAGACTGGCTGTACTTAGAGTGTGCATATTATCTGCATTAAATTGAAATCAGCTTTCATCGAAGCATCCCATACAGTCTGTTAGAGAAGGCAGAAATTTTATTAAGGTTTGAAGGTGATGCTTGGTATACATTTCTTCTATTTAGTCTTTTTGTCTTCATCAACTAAAAAACATTTTATACAATTCTTCATTTTAGACACTGTTTTATCATCTTTACATACAAGCAACATTTAATCCTTATTTCTAGAGGAGTACTACTATTACACTCTTTTTGGATGAAGAAACTGAGGCACAGACATGTTAACTTAATGAAGGTCATGCAGTTAGTAAGTGGTAGAATTGGGATTCAAACCCAGGGAACCTGGCTCTACAGTTCATGTTCTTATTGACTATTCTGCCTCTTATATAACAGTTTCCTTGCAGGGTGATTGTAATTAAATCAAACTTAATGTCCCTAACACTTCACATGGGTTATGTACTCAGTAATTGAGAGATAATAATATATATTTTTGTTAACTAGGAGGATTCTGCAAAGGATCACTTTTAAACATCTCTTTTAAAAAACCCCAGAAATTACATATTTAAATCAAGAATTCATACTTAAATTTTTTTTTAAGTAAGGAGTTGTATTGAGATAATAATATGCTTTTCCCCCTTATTTTAATAACTTGGCATATCACCTTGATTGATTTTTGTGTGTTCAACCAATGTTGAATTCCAGGGATGTATCCCACATGGTATGGTGAATAGTCCTTTTAATATATTCCTCGATTTGGTTTGCTAGTAATTTATTGAGGATTTTTGCATAAGGGATATTGGTCTGTATTTTTTTTTCTTGAGATATCTTTGTCTGGCTTTATCTTTTCTTGAAGTCCTTCTCTACTCTCTTTGCCCCCATCATGGAAGAGGCCTTATTTTACTCCCCTATTTCTAGCCTATTTCCGAGGTCAGTTTCACTACATAAATACAGATAACCAAATAATCAGGCAATTATGGGGACTTTTAAAGCATTCTGGCTTTGGTAGCCCAGGGCAAGTGATCCCTGGCATAGGAGGATATTTAATAAGGCACATAATGCTTTTGCAAGACTATTATGGTTCTGTTGTGCCTTGCTGATAATAGGATGGCTTTATTTTTAGTTATTAATTACCCATGATTTCAAGGATCATAAGTGCTAGAGGCAGAATTTCAAATCTTAATCCAAAATGATCTCTGCAGGGGTGCCTGGATTGCTCAGTTGGTTAAGTGTCCAACTCCTGATTTCGGCTCAGATCATGATCTCAGGATCGTGAGTTTGAGCTCTACTTGAGACTCTCTCCCTCCCTCCACTTACACACACACACACATACACAAATAAATAAATCAAAATTTCACAAAATTGTCTCCCTACATTGTAGCACATGGCTGTTCATCTGAGAAATGGGATAATAGTATCTTTCTGTCCGTGTTAAGATGAGAATTAGTGGATGCCTGGGTGGCTCAGTGGGCTAAAGCCTCTGCCTTCAGCTCAGGTCCTGGGATCCAGGGTCCTGGGATCTCTGCTCAGCCTGCTTCCTCCTCTCTCTCTCTGCCTGCTTCTCTGCCTACTTGTGATCTCTCTCTGTCATATAAATAAATAAAATCTTTTAAAAAACAGATGAGAATTAGTGATAATATAGGTAAATTCCCTGGCTTATATAACAAGTATTCAACAACTCTTAGATTTTAATTTTCTTTTTTTTTTTTAATTTTTTTAAGATTTTATTTATTTGACAGAAACACAGCCAGAGAGGGAACACAAGCAGGGGGAGTGAGAGAGGGAGAAGCAGGCTTCCCGCCTAGCAGGGAGCCCGATGTGGGACTCGATCCCGGGTCTCCGGGATCGTGACCCGAGCCGAAGGCAGTCGCTCAACCAACTGAGCCACCCAGGCGCCAGATTTTAATTTTCTATCTGTCTTCTGTTCTCTACTAAATGGTATGGTGCTCAAAAGTCCAGACTTTGAGCGCCTGGGTGGCTCAGTCAGTTATGCATCTGACTTTGGCTCAGGTCATGATCCCTCAGTGTCCTGAGATAGAGCCCCATGTCAGGCTTCCTGCTCAGCGGGGAGCCTGCTTCTCAACCTCTGCCTGCTGCTCCCCCTGCTCTGCTTACATGCTCTCTCTTTCAAATAAATAAAGTCTTAAAAAAAAAAGTCCAAACTTCAAGTTTTATTCCTATAAGGTTGATATAACATTGCTTCTACCTCCCTCCCCCACCTTATTATTTTTTTCTATCCTTTATTCCTTTTCCTCACAGTCTTGCTCACCATTTAGGAAGAATTTTGATGTCTGATTTACATTCTTTCTTGGTTCTGTAGATGTTACTGAGCACAATATTTTGCCCTTATGTCATCAATATAGAATCAGTGGAAATCTAACAAAACTGAAAAGGAAAATTGAAATTAGTCATATCTTTGGGATATTTAAATATACAAAGCCACTCCTTCCTTTACCTGGACCCAGCTATCTTAATGAAGAAATTTTGCTGGCTCCTGCTCTTAAGGATTCTGTATTTTTATCTTTAGATACCTCTAAAGTATTCATTTTCTTTTTTTCCCAATTCTCTATGGCTCTTATCTGATATTTGGACTAGTGGTCTGGGAAGACATTATTGGTAGTAGTAGTAGTGTTAATGCAGACTTTTCTGCTGTCCTGGGATTTTTACCTTGCATCATAAATTAAGCCAGTGATAATAGTCAACTTTACTGTGAGTCATAGTACACAGTCATGTGAATCCATAGTATTCATGTTGTACTTAGCGTATTAGGGACTCACAGTTTGATGCTGACAGATGTCCAAATAAAATTAACTTTAATAGAGAGCTTTATTAACAAAGGTATAGCATTAAAATTTTTCAGTAATTTTGTAATTTCAATGATAGTTTTGTTTCAAGCTGGAGATAAATACAGAGTTTTACAATGAAACCGTAGGGGTTGAATCCTGGGCATGTTTTTTTATAGATTATTTGAACAAAAGGTATATATTAATATGAGTACTAAACCAAAAGAATTTTATAATTTGAAGTATGTTTTTTTTTTTCTTCTTACCTCTAACACTCATGCTGTACGGAGGATTCTGTTACTTTGGACAACAGCTAGTAGCTGCTGAAATAAAGGTCATGAATAAGGTCTTTGTTTCTCTTATTTAAGGGAATGGGAAATACCTGAGTTCAGCAGGAAGTAGCTTGTAGCCAGGACCCAAGTATAGGGAATGTAGTATATGCACATAGACATGCCTCTTCAAAGATATTAGAAAACTAGCTCCATGGATCTGAAAAAGGAAAAACCAGCTTTTTGGATTTTTTTCTTTTTCTTTTTTTTTTTTTTGAGCATTACATGAATGGATTGTTATGTTACTAAGTTATCTGCAGGGCAGTAACAGATGTCCTAAAAGATAAGGTTAGAGAACCTTAAGAATAGTAATAATTGGGACGCCTGGGTGGCTCAGTTGGTTGAGCGACTGCCTTCGGCTCGGGTCATGATCCTGGAGACCCAGGATCGAGCCCCACATCGGGCTCCCTGCTCGGCGGGCAGCCTGCTTCTCCCTCTCTCACTCCCCCTGCTTGTGTTCCCTCTCTCGCTGCTGTGTTTCTCTCTGTCAAATAAATAAATAAAATCTTAAAAAAAAAAGAATAGTAATAATTTCCTAATGAATACCCATATATACATTACTTTTTGTGTGTAAGGTTTGTGAGATGAGCCATATATTAAGGGAAGGCTTTTGTTCAGTTCTTCCTTTCTTCAAACACAAATTAAAAGAAAAGACACAATCTAGTCCATTTTGGTCTAAATAAGATTGTTCAAAGAAGAGATGAAAGTTGTCCAGTTAATTAGAGAAGAGGTTATATTTTTGCATGCATTCTGGATTTTGGCATGACCCATACAAATACTCAGAACTCTTCCCTGGGTCATCGTGCATTAATTCTGGAAAAATTTGTGATTATGCTGCCGGGATTAAATGGCAGAGAGTTTCAATTTTCTCTGATGGAATGGACTAGTTGGTAAGTTCATGTTTATCACTCTCATTAGTCTCTCAGGTTTGATTCTTAAATATCATTCTTACATATGGACAGAAGAATCAGTCATTTCACTTGGGAAGTCTGGCTGTTCTGAAATTCTTCTCCAGGAGGGAAAAGGACTTTTTCCAGTTTTGTTATCCCTCTCTCTTGAATGAGAGAGGCATCTTGAAATTGTGAAAGAAGCATGGGCTTCAGAGTTAGACAAAGTGAGGAGTTTGTATATTGGCTTCACCAACTCTTAGAACTGGAATAACGTTACCTAACATTTTTGAGCGTTGTGTGTTGGTGATAATAATGCCTGTCTTGAGGGCATGTATTGTATGGAGCACTGGGTGTGTGCATAAACAATGAATCAGATCACTGAAAAAAAATGAAACCATTTAAAAAATAATGCTGTCTTTGAGAGATGAAGGTAATGATATTATAAATTATAATACATCAGTTAAAGTGTGTAAAGTGCCTTGTACATATGTGCTCCATAAATGGTAGCTGTCATCACAGCCCTACTGTAGAGGGCTGGAGTTGCTTTGAGTCATTTATGCATTGTCTTTAATATAATAAATCACAAGTCCTCCGTTTCCTTGAGGGTTGAGTTGGAAGCCAAGCTTCTGATTCAACTTTGTGAGGAAATGAAGTGCAGATCTGGGAAGGGAGAGGGGAGCCTTCAACCTCTCTTTCATAAAAACCAGTACATAATTAAGCATGCCATTTAAAAATAAAATCACAGGTTCATTACACTAAATCTCTGAAATACTTTGGAAACTTTGCAGTTTGATTTTGATAATGTAAGGACTATTTATACTTTTGGGCAGTTGGTATTTTGGCTATAAAATGGGTAAACTACTTCAGGAATGGATCACATCTTGCGTTTTATTTTAAATTTTGTTCATCTTTGGAAATTAAAATTGTTTTACAAACTTTTTTTTAAAAGATTTTATTTATTTGACAGAGAGAAACACAGCTAGAGAGGGAACACAAGCAGGGGGAGTGAGAGAGGGAGAAGCAGGCTTCCCGCGGAGCAGGGAGCCTGATGCGGGGCTCAATCCCGGGTCTCCAGGACCATGACCTGAGCCGAAGGCAGTCGCCCAACCAACTGAGCCACCCAGGCGCCCCTAAAATTGTTTGTTTTATAAATGTATAAAAACTAATTACCTAGTGATGAATGTGCTTTGAAATTCCTTAAAACCATATAACTTCTACAGATCTTGGATCTTAGGGATCTGAATATCTAGAACAGAAATCTAAATGAAATAAATCAAATTTGCACATCTCCCAAACAAATCTATGGACTAAATGCCTTCTATTGCCAAGTCCCAAACCTTAAATTACAGGAATTTGTAGGTTATTTTTTAGCCTTAAGGTTAGCTTTAAGGGTAAAATTGCTGTTAAGAGTATATGTATTAGGGAACATGTTTAGGAACAAGATGAGGAAGAGACTGGATTAAAATGTATGAACATTGTTGTCAGCAATTATTTCTGGGTGATGGGATCATGGCTGCTTTTTAAAATTGTCTTCAGGGGTGTCTGGGTGGCTCAGTTGGTTAAGCGACTGCCTTCGGCTCAGGTCATGATCCCGGAGACCCGGGATCGAGCCCCACATCGGGCTCCCTGTTCAGCGGGAAGCCTCCTTCTCCCTGTCTCACTCCCTTTTTCTTGTGTTTCCTCTCTGCCTGTATTTCTCTCTGTCAAATAAATAAATAAAATCTTAAAAAAAAATTGTCTTCATTACTGTGTCTTTTAGTTTCTAAGAAAGTATTTTGTAATTAAAAAAAAATGATGTGTCAACAAATATTTATTGAATACATGTTCTAGGAAAATAGATGTGGATAAGACATCCCTGCCCTTACATGGGGTAAGGCTGGAGTCATGCACTGTAAATAATAGTACTTTGTATTTTTTTTGTATTGTGCAATATTTCCTCTCCCCAAATAACTACTAATAACAAAAATCTGTGTGAATGTGATGTAGTATAGAGTTACAAACTTTATTTTAGGGGAGAGGGAAAGTAATTTTGAGAGCATTGAACAGAAGAAATATGAATTGTATTAAATGAGTTCCCTAGGTAACTAGAAAGGAAGATTATAGGAGGAGGGAATTAGCAACAACAAAGATTGAACAAATTGATATATTAAGAGACTGTTGGGAGAGTTGTACATGGATGAACATATGATATAAGAAAGACTGGTGAGAAGAGGCAGGAGAAGCTAAGTGCCAGATCATGGCTAATGTTTTTCATACCAGACTGAAAAATTTGGAATTTAACTCTGTGCAGTAGAGAGCTCAAACCCTTAAAGGTGTTGTTGTTGGTTTTTTTTTTTCTTTTAAAGATTTATTTATTTATTTATTGGAGAGATAGTACATACACATGAGCATAGGTGAAGAGGGGCAGAGCAAGAGAGAATTCTGAGCAGGCTCTGCTATGGAGCCTCACACGGGGCTTGATTCTAGGACTTTCACCGCTTGAGTTGAAACCAAGAGTCAGACGCCCAACTGACTGTGCTCCCCTCAAGAAGCCCCCCAAACCTTTAAAGGTTGGTTTGTTTGTTTTTTTTAAAGATTTTATTTGACAGAGAGAAACACAGCCAGAGAGGGAACAGAAGCAGGGGGAGTGAAGGAGGGAGAAGCAGCCCTCCCGCCAAGCAGGGAGCCTAATATGGGGCTCAGTCCCGGCACTCCAGGATCATGACCTGAGCCAAAGGCACCTCTTGAAAGGTTTTTTTTTATTATTATTTTTTAAAATTTTATTACAGATTTTATTTATTTTACAGAGAGAAACACAGCGAGAGAGGGAACACAAGCAGGGGAGTGAGAGAGGGAGAAGCAGGCTTCCCGCTGAGCAGGGAGCCCCATGTGAGACTCGATCTCGGGTCTCTGGGATCATGACTTGAGCCGAAGGCAGTTGCTTAACCAAATGAGCCACCCAGGCGCCCCCTTTAAAGGTTTTAAGTAGGAACATAACTCTAGGTGGTCTTGCCCTTTCAAAACACCAGTTTTGAGGCAGTGTGGATATTAGATTGGAGCAGAGTGAAACTGGAGTCAGAAAGATAAGGTGGATGAATGTTGTAGCAGCTCAGGCAAGGAAATAAGGCCTAAATGAGGACAGTGGTAAGGCAGTAGAGTTCACAGATTTGAGAGAAATTTAGGAGCTAGAACCTGTAGGATAATAGTATGTGAGGGAATTAAGAAGAAAGAGGATTCTAGAATGATAATGAGGTTTCTGGATTGAATACCTGGGTGAATGGGTATGCCATTAACAACAAGAACACATGCACACACACATGCTAAATGGAAAAAGAAATGAAAGCAGAAGTAGGAACACAATGAGTTTTTGGTTCTTTTAGGATTTCTAAGTGTACTTACCCGTAGGCTGTAGGAGTTAGCTAGCTAGGAGAGCGATTTGAGGTTGGTGGGATTTGGGAGTCATGGTAGGCTCTAAAGTGCCCTCTCAAAAGATCCATGCCCTAATCCCTGGAATCTGTAAATGTTACATGGCAAAAAAATGGGGAGGGGAGATGTCCTTATAGATGGAGAGATTATCTTGTGTTATCTAAGCTAGCCTAAAATGTAATCAGTATCCCTGTAAGGGGGAGACAGAGGGAAACCACATACAGAGGAGAAGATGATATGAAGCTGGAGCAGAGAGATCTGAAAATACTGATTTTGAAGATTGGAGTGATGTGGCCACAAACCAAAGGATGCTGGTAGTGACTAGAAACTAGAAGAGGCAAGGGATGGATTCTCCCCTAGAGCCTCTAAAGGGGCCCAAGACCTTGTCAACACCATTTTGTCCCAGTGCTACCAGTCTTTGTGATTGTTGCCACTTTCTTAGTTGATTAAAAATGTCTTGATGGAATTCTACTTTCCCTTGCCTTTTGTATAAAATGTTGAACCATGTTGACAACTACTGAAGTAATGTCCTTAGTGGATATACCTCATTTATATTCCAGTCTGTAACTCTGGCTCTGAAATCTGGATGGTATTTTATATTCATTTCCCCCCAAACCAGAGATATATTTATTAGTTTCCTGTCCTCTATTATGAGATAATTTTCAACTCCCTTCTTCAAAAGATTTCTTGAATCTGTCATTGTGCCATGAACAGGCCCTTATTATCCCTGGTTAGTTTTCTGTGACTAACTTTTAGTTAGTCTCTATATATGCAATGGGTCCATCAGGAGCATTATAGACCAGCCTTTATTCCTTATTTTTCAAAAAAGATTTATTTATTTACCCCCCCCCCCCCGCCCCCACACACAATGTAACCTGTGTAGGGATGGGCAGGAGAAGAGCATCTTCAAGCAGACTCCACACACTGTCTGGAGCCTGACACCGGTTCAATCCCATGAGATCATGACCTGAGCCGAAACCAAGAGTTGGACACTTAACTGACTGAGCCACCTAGGTGCCCCAGATTTTCCTTTTTTCTGCCCCCTCACCCCAAGTAGGCTCCATGCTTACCATGCAGTCCAATGCAGGGCTTGAACTCATGACCCTGAGATCAAGAACCAGAACCTTAACTGACTGAACCATCCAGGTGTCTTAGAGCAGTCTTCTTTAAATAGCGCCATCAATGTGTTATTACTTCTCACAAGTCTACAATGATTACCTGTTGTATCCCAATATACTCTGAATTCTTTCGTCTGGATATCAAGGTTGTCTGTCATTTGGCCCACAAATATCTTACATTACTTGACTAAGACACATACATTTCCAGGCTTCTCTTCTCTTCTAATCAGGCCAAGTTTCTCATGCAGCAGATCACTGAGCTGGGTTAAGGCTTGGGCCCCTCGGCTCCTCTCCAGAATGTCAGTTTGTAAAGATTCACTGGAAGTGTAACAGGGAGAAGAAATTGGTTTCTAAAAATCCTCTCATAAAGAGTATTATCTGTGGTGTTGGGAGAATATTTTCATAAGCTGTTTGGCTAGAGCCTGAGATGACCAAAGGGCCTGGGAAAGTGCCTGCTGAGGTGGGTAATTCTAGTTAGCTGCAGCGTCTCAGGCTGAGTCAGAACTCCTGAGTTTAGGGCCAGAGATGAATTATTCAGGTTACGAATTCATTTCTGTTTTCCCTTCTCCTTCAGGCTCCTTGATGAGTAAACATTGAATACACATTTAAGGAGTGTTATTTTGAAGCTGTATTAATTATTAGCCTACCCAGGTTCCCACACTTGGTCTGGTCTTGTAAAACATAGAATGCTCAATGCTTTTTCTTCTATGCCTTTGTTTAGAGAGAGAGAGAGAGAGAGAGAGAGAGAGTGTATTCTTACTCTCTGCTTAGAAAAATGCGTTCTCCCTTTCTCTGTAACAGAAAACTTTGAGTGTAAAGTATGTTGACATCTTTTGTTTTGTAATTGGAGAAAACTCCTACTCTAACAGGAACAAATGAGTCCTATTTGGGCCTTCAAGTATTTGGAGGATTTGGTTAAGTATAGAGCATGCATTCTCAACAGGGGTGATAATAACTTAGGTATTTACAGTGGTTTGTGACCCTCCAAAGCTCAGTGCTACCCTACAAAATCTTATCCTTTTAGTTTTTACTTTCTCTTGTTAGGGAGAAATTGAATTAAGTTAAATTGTTTAGTTAATTTAAGTTAAATGTAATTTTAGTCCTTAGAGTAGTGGTAGTGCCAAAAAAAGTTTAAGAAACACTAGTGTAGAAAAAGGGGAAAAAATGCTGTTAATAGGTTTTATTTTTGTAACAAGAAGTCCCTCACTGGATTTTTTTAAATGAGTTAATCCCTTTTACCAGTCATTATTTATTAGTAAAGCACTTTGCTGGGTTTCATTGGACAGAGAAACATAATGGTTCTATACCTGTAGAAAAGTAATCTTTTTTTTTTTTTAAGATTTTATTTATTTGACACAGAGAGAGATCACAAGTAGGCAGAGAGGCAGGCAGAGAGAGAGGAGGAAACAGGCTCCCTGCTGAGAAGAGAGCCCTACGCAGGCACGCAGGCCTCGATTCCAGGACCCCTGAGATCATGACCTGAGCTGAAGGCAGAGGCTTTAACCCACTGAGCCACTCAGGCACCCAGAAACGTAATCTTATTGGAGGAAAAAAGATGAAAAAAAGGAAGTAATAAATTATAGTAAATTCACTATAGAAGATGTCTCGATATAGCATGACAATTGCTGTTCCAGGCAAAGGCAGAGATTACTTAATCAGAAATGCTCAGAAAGGTTGGGTTCAGGAAAAAATCTAGGAACTTGAGCTACACTTTGAAAGATAATATACAGAATTAGAATAGACAAAGGAGGAGGGTAAGTATGGTCCTGATTAAAATATTGTTTTGATTTTCGTGACTTTTTGTGATGTACTCAAATTGAGAGTATATGAGAGCTTGGGAGATCATCTATAACTACTATGACTAACTGACCTTAAGAGGGTTACTTTTGCAAAGTTCCTTACTTTTATTTCTGTACCTTTGACTTCTTGTTAGCTATATAGATCGTCTAACTCAAGCCCAACAAATTTATTTTTATCTTTTAATAGGTGTAGTTTCCAGGCAGGAAGGCACATCTTTCAGACTATAGAAGGTGCTAAAGTTTTAAGTTATGGTGTCAGGTTTCCCCCTAAGCATTTACATCTGCTTAATCTCATTTAAGGACTACATTAAAGTGCTTACCATTTTCTTCCTGTTTTATGAATGAAAATTGTACACTCGGGATTGTAAATAACTTAATAATTATTAAGTTGACATCTCACGTTTTGAATGGCAGATCCCAGGGCTGCTTACTACAGGGCCTGAGCTCTTGGATTTAAAAAAACCAAAAAACCAAAAAACTTAAATTAGGAATTGGTTTTTGTAATGAGAGGCTTTGTTCCTAAAGCCTTGAGTTCATAAAAGGAAAGGTAAGGTGTTCGTGAAAACTAAGAGTGAAGGAGCGTGACATGGAATGGGTGCTCTGCTTTCTTTGAATTCCAGTCAGCTGCTATGTCGGGAGGAAGAGGCGTGAGGGTTAATAGCAGGCAGGACTGTGGCAGCTGGCGCTCTAGAGATCATCTGCTTCTGATACTACGTTTGTGTCTTCATCTCAGTAATAATGGAATTGAACATGTTTTAAGGTCTACCATTCCACTCCAAAACATTACTTGAAAAGACCCCTGTCTTAGAAGTCCCTTTCTGTGCTCTGGACTCTGTAATGCTGTCTGATAGGAAAAAGGGATGGGTGGTATGTTTGGGGATAGTTCATCTGGTGTGGCTCTCTACGCTAAGAATATACACTGTTGGAGGAGATGACAGCTCCAGTGGTGAGCTGTTTGAAATTGAGGGCCTGCATAGAGAGGAATCAGAATTTTTTTCTTTGTCAGTATCTAGAGGGAAGAGTGCCACTAGAAGTTACATATTTGTGTATTTCCCATTTGTTGATTTTGGTTTACTGCTTGTGCCTCTAACAGCTTGCGAAATAGGAAACAAACAGCAAAAGAAAGGAGAAAATGTTTCATGTCATGGGCAATAAATTACTGTGTAGTTAGTAAAAGAAATGGGAAGTGAATTGTGAATTTAAACAAGTTAGTGTTTGCTTTTAAAATTAAAAAAAAAGATGTATAAACGGTGAAATGAACACTTACACATCATTGTGAGTGTAAAGTGGTAAAATGGTTTGGAAAGTGATTTGGAAATATGTATCATGATTGAAAAGGTCCTTTAGAAAATTTGTTCTAATGAGGTCGTGTATTTCAGAGAAAAATTGGGGGGTACGAAGTACATATAGACATTATTAGGTGACTTGTAACTTGATACATGTTAAGTGTTGCTGGAAATGATGGTACTTCTGCAAGGTGACATATATATAACCATTAAAAAGAGTTGAAGATTTATAAGAATAAGGGGAAATTTTTTATGTATAGCTTATAAAAGCAATGAATACACTTATGTACTCATTTGTCAGCATGTCAGCAGTTAACGCTGTGGATTCTTCCTCCTTCCACATACAGTCCCCCTTCTCAGCCTTTGGTGTTTTCTCTTCCTTCCTTGCTGATTGTTCTTAGTCTCCTTTGCTGACTCCTCTTCTGTATGTTCTCTAAATGTGGGTGTTCTTGGGGCGCCTGGGTAGCTCAGTTGTTAAGCGTCTGCCTCCTGTTCAGTTCATGAATCCAGCCCTGCACTGGGCTCCCTGCTGTGCGGGAAGTCTGCTTTTCCCTCTCCCACTTCTGCTTGTGTTCCGTCTCTCGCTGTCTCTCTCTCTCTCTCAAATAAATAAAATCTTAAAAAAAAAAATTAAATGTGGGTGTTCTTTAGGGCTTAGTACTGGATCCTGAACTTCAATTTAAAAAAATTTTTTTTAAACCAACATGTAGTAAAATCAACTCTTTTGGGGCGGGTAAAGTTCTGTGAATTTTAGGCCATGCATAGATGTGTAACCACCACCACTCTCAGGAAACAGAATAGCCATATCATTTTCCCCAAGTGTCCATTGTGCTCACTTTGTAGTTAAACCTTCCCTACTCCTGACCCTTGGCATCCACAGTGGTTTTGTCTTTTGGAGAATGCATGTTTTCCATAACAGCTTCTTTGGGAAGCTTGACATAATGCCTTTTGATCCATTCAGGTGGTTGTGTGTGTCATTAGATCCTTTATTGCTGAGTGGTATTCCATTGTATGGACATACTGCAGTTTGTTCACCCATCCATTAAAAGACATGTAGATTATTTCCAGTTCAGGGTGGTTGGGAATAGAGCTTCCATAAGCATTTATATACAGGTTTTTGTTTGAATGTAAGTTTTCATTTTCCAGGCAAATACTTAGGAGTGGTATTGCTGGATCATGTAAGTGTTGTGTTACAAGAAATTGCCAGATTAGAGTGGCTGTGCTATTTGACATTCCACCCAGCAATTTATGAGAGCTCCAGTTGACTTATATCTGTAGCATTATTAATAGTTTTATGTTAGTCCCTGTAATACATATGTAGTGGTATCTCATTGTGCTTTTAATTTGCATTTTTAATGGTTGCTGCTGTTGAGCATCTTTTTTGTCATTCCTATATTTGTTGAAGAGAATTTTTATCTATTTTCTAATTGAGTTTTCATACTGTTGAGTTTGAGAGTTTTTCATATATTCTGGATATATATCCTTTGTCAGAAAATATAACTTGCAGATATTTTCTCCTGTCTGTGGCTTATCATTTGATTCTCTTAGTGATATATTTCAGAGAACAAAAGTCTGAATTTGCTTATTGTTTTTTACCTTTTGTGCTTTAGGAAAAATAGCGTTATTGAGCTATGATTTATATTTCATAAAACTTAAGTTTTAAAGGATATATAATACAGTAGCTTTTAAAAAAGAAAATGTACATAGTTTTGTAACTCTCACCACAATCCAATTTTAGAGCATTTCCATCACCCAAAATGTTCCTTGTAGTATTTTATAGTCAGCGTTCCTACCCCAGTTCCAGGTAAATACTGATTTGCTTTTTGTCTCTGTATGCACGCTCTTTTGAGGTATTTCATATGAGTGGAATCATGTAACATGTAGACTTTAAATCTGGCCTTTTCCCCATAGCATAATGTTTTTAATGCTTTATGGAAGTTTAAATCTACATATAAAATTCACCCATTTAAAGTGTATGATTCAATGATTTTAGTATATTCAAAGTTTTTCAACCATCAGTACAATATACTCTTAAAATATTTTCATCACCCCCAAAAAGAAACCCATAGCCCTTAGCAGTCATTCCGTATTCTTCCCCACATTCCGACCCTAGGCTACCACTAATCTACTTTCTGTCTTGTGGATTTACCAATTTTAGACCTTTCATCTGAATGGAATCACACCAACATATGTTCATTTTGACTGGCTTCTTTCACTTGGCATGTTTTCATGGTTCATCTGTGTTACAGCATTTATCAGTACTTCTTTTTTATTGCTGAGCCATTGTATTTATCCATTCATTAATTGATGGGACATGTCAGTTGTTTCTACTTTGACTGTTATTAGTAATGCTGTGAAGGTTCATATATAGGTTTTTCTGTGGACATATGTTTTCATCCTTTTATTTTTAACCTATTTCTATGGTTCTATTTGAAGTGAGTTTCTTTTAGATAGCGTTTAGTTGTATCATACATATCTATTATGCCAGACTAGCTCAAAATTATATTTAATCATTTTCATTTAAAAAAACATTGATATGTTTGGATTTCAGTCTACCACTTTTTTTTTTCCTGTTATTTCTTCTCTTTCACCTTTCCTGCTTTCTCTTAGATTATTAACATGTCTTTTTATATTCCATATTCACTTACCTGTTGTTTCTGGGTGTATCTCTTTGGGTAGATTTTCCGATGGTTGCTGTAAGGATTTCAATATACATATTGAACTTTTTACACTACTTAGATACAGTATTTTGCCACCTCAAGTGAAATATGGGAACCTTGCCATCATACAGATTTTTATTTTCACTATGTTCTACAGTTGTCACATGCATTGAAAAGTCCCTGAAGATGGCTGTACACTGCTGTATGCTGTATGTTTGTATCCTCCCCCGTCCTCCTCCTCCTTTTAAAGATATTATTTATTTATTAGAGAGAGAGAGAATGAGCAGGGGAGGGTAGGAGGGAGGGGAGCAGAGGGAGAGGGAGGTGCAGACTCCTGCTGAGCAAGGAACCTGACATGGGGCTTGATCCCAGAACCCTGGGATCATGATCTGAGCCAAAGGCAGACCCTTAACTCACCAAGTCATCCAGGTGCCCTCCTTTAAAGTAGTGAAATTCCTCCCCTCCCCAACCCATTATCTTCATCTGTTACGCACTTTTGTTTCTTGCCTATCACCTGATATTTCCTGGTAAATAGTAAAGTGCTGTGCACATAGTAGCCACTCAAGAAATATTGGCTGAGGGTGCCTGGGTGGCTTAGAGGGTTAAACCTCTACCTTCAGCTCAGGTCATAATCTCAGGGTCCTGGGCTCGAGTCGCACACTGGACTCTGCTTGGCAGGGAGCCTGCTTCCCACATCTTTTTCTGCCTGCCTCTCTTCCTACTTGTGATCTCTCTGTCAAATAAATAAATAAAATCTTTTTTTTAAAAAAAGGAATATTGGCTGAATGAATGAAACATGCAGATTAAAAAGGCCAAATGCAGAGGTATCAATGTTATTTTAATAATATAACAAATGGGGCTATAGAAGTGGATGATGTGCTGTTGTCTTTTTATTTATATATAGTTTCCAAATTTTCTATAATAAGCATGTATCACTTTTATAAACTGAAAACAAAGAATTTTTTTTTTAAGATTTTATTTATTTGACAGGGAGAAACAGAGAGGGAACACAAGCAGAGGGAATGAAAGAGGGAGAAGCATGCTTTCCACTGAGCAGGGAGCCGAATGCAGGACTTGATCCCGGGACTCCAGGATCATGACCTGAGCTGAAGGCAGATGCTTAATGATTGAGCCACCCAGGCGCCTGAAAACAAAGAATTTTAAAAAATAAGAATGTCTTTCTAATAGTTCTGTTGAGTTTAACCTTAGGTTTCATATATCAAAAATATATTATTTTTTGGTGATTAGTTTTGTGTGCATTCTTTTTCATTTTATTTAAAATGTCTAAAAGCTATTAGATGGTTTAGATACTTAAAAGCAGCATAGAATCACAGAAGTATTTGTTTTCTTTGTATTATACTTTTGTGTGTCTTAATTTTTCTAGTTTCCAGAGTTGTAACTATTATTGGTGATTTGAAGAGCAGATTTTCTGACTAAACACTATATTATATGGTATGGAAAGAATATGGATTTTGGAGCTCCTTTCTGTTATATTTTTAAAGATTATCTGGGGAAGGAGAAATTCAACCTAGTATTTGAAACCCTGAGTCATTAATTGAGGTAACCATTAGTCATTTAACTCTTGCTTTTCCTATGATATTAACAATACTGGCTCTATAAAAGGTTAATTTCATTGAAAGTATAATCTTTGTTTTTTTAAGCTATTAATAATTACCTATTCAGAGATAATCTTTCTCTAAGGTTACATTGTAATTTTGTCAACTCTAGGAGGAAAGGCTGTTTCAGTCTTGCTGTATTATAATTTTATTTTTTCCTTTATTGACCTGAAACCTAGCACAGTGGCTGGTACATAGTAGGTGCTTATTAAATACTGTTGTTGTTTTTTTTTTTAAATTAATTAACTTATTTATTTGAGAGAGACAGAGAGAGTGAGCTTGAGCAGGGGCAAGAGGCAAAGGGAGAAGGAGAAACAGATTCCCCGCTGAGCAGGGAGCATGATATGGGACTTGATCCCAGGACTCTGGGATCATGACCTGAGCTAAAGACAGATGCTTAACTGACTGAGCCACCCAGGCACCCAGTTAGAAATATTCTTACGTTATTTTTGTAGATAATACCACTAACTAATGTGTATTATTTGCAGATTTTACTAGTTTTATTCTCAACAAAGTACTCTCATCTCAGATTTGTATATTTTATTTAACTTTGTTCCTATATATTAATAAAGATTTGATTTTTAAAGTTTTAACAGTCAAAAACTCTAGCACTGTCATGCCATGTTTTTATTTATTTAAAAAATTATTTTTATTTTTTTATTTTAAAATAAAAGTAATCTCTACACCCAATGTGGGCTCAAACTCACCGCCTGAAATCAAGAGTTGCACGCTCTTTTGGGGCACCTGGATGGCGCAGATGGTTAAGCATCCACTCTTGGCTTTCAGCTCAGGTCCTGTTCTCGGGGCCTTGTCAGTCAGGGTCATGAAATAAAGCCCTATATCAGTGCCTCAATTGGCATGGAGTCCGCTTGGGATTCCTTCTACCTCTGTTCTTCCTGCTTATGCTCTCTCTCTCTCCAATGAATAAAAAAATCTTAAAAAAAAAAAAAAAAAAGTATTTGCTCTCCCAGCTGAGTCAGCCAGGCGTCTCTAAAATTTTATTTAGTTTTTAAATTGAGGTATAATTGACAGTGTTGCATTAGTTTCAGTTGTACACATAATGATTGAACAAGTTTATATGCTATGCTGTGCTTCCCACAAGTGGAGTTATCATCTGTCGCCACACAGTGCTATCACAGTGCTATTGACTATATTCCCTACACTTTACCTTTCATCCCTGTGACTTAACTTATTCCATAACTGGAAACCTGTGTCACCTGCCCATCTCCCCAAAACCCCTCTCCTCTAACAACCATCAGTTCTCTGTATTTATGAGTCTGTTTCTGCTTTTTGTTTCTTTTTTTTTTTTTTAAGATTTTATTTATTTGACAGAGAGAAACACAGCCAGAGAGGGAACACAAGCAGGGGGAGTGAGAGAGGGAGAAGCAGGCTTCCCGCCGAGCAGGGAGCCCGATGTGGGGCTCGATCCTGGGTCTCCGGGATCATGACCTGAGCCGAAGGCAGTTGCTTAACCAACTGAGCCACCCAGGCGCCCCATCTGCTTTTTGTTTCTTTATTCATTTTTTCCTTTTTTAGATTCCACATTTAAGTGAAATCATATGGTAATTGTCTTTCTTGGTCTGACTGATTTCACATAGCATAATACCCTCTAGGTCTATCCATGTTGTCACAATCATGCAGTATTTTTTTTCATGCCATATTTTTAACTGTATTAAACTGTAGAGCCAAAATGTTAGTGAAGACAGTTATTTCCTGGCTTTTGTGCTCATGAATCAGATTGTAACTATTTCTTTGACTTTGGAGTTGTGGTTACTTAAGCTAATTTAAGCGAAAGATGAGTCTCCTTAGGGCGTTTTCTCTTTTAAAAGTGTATTTGGTGTTTTATTGTAAATAGGTTTTCTCCAGGGAAACTTCTCTACAGGCTTACTTCATCATCCATTTAGGAACAAAATTTCATCTATATGTACTGATCCCTATATATTTTATTATTTGTTACTCTTATGTGTGTTGGTTTTTATTTTTTGTTTTTTTTCAAAACATTCCAGAGGTTCTTCTAAATAACCCTGTTGTGACTCAGTCTTTGCTGATTACTAGACATTTTCCTTTAGGTTACTCTCCACCCACTTTGGGACTTGTAAATGCTTATCCTCCTATTGGTTCTCTGTGGCCACTGAGTGCATGAGTAAACGCCACATGCATGTGGTATTGCTTGTCAGGGAGTGGAATGCTAAGACTTCCTCTGCATAGAACAGTTTAACTTTTGTGCTTCTGGGCAGAGGAATGGTCCTTGGAACAGTCCTGCTTTCACCCAATAGTTATGGCAGAGATCAGGACGCGTTGTCACTCTGCTGCCTGTGTAGTAGTGAGGCCTCAGACACTGCTGTACCCAACTTGACAGGTATGGTTCAGAGGTGAAAGCTTGCGGGGGTGAGGGGTGAGGGGGGGTAGGGGGTGGATATTCACAGCAATCAGGCGTGAATGGGGATTTCACAAAAATTTTCTCTACTGTTACTTATCCTCATTGTTAGCCAGGGAAGTTTTATGTGCTTTGTTCCTGGTATTTCATAGTAGGATCTCAGTAAGTACTTACTGAAGGAAAGAATAAGTGAATAATATGTTAAGATATATGTGGATTGATAGGAAGAACTTAAGCTATATTGAGAATTATTGAGTGATTTATCCAACTACCTTACGTAGTTTTTAAAAGAGGTATTAAAAAGTAGTAGCTTCTTAGAGAATGAGCAGTCAGATAAAGCCGAATTCTGGCAAGATACAGATTTGTAAAATGCTTGGAAATAAATGCCTCAACAGAAAAAATTTTATATTTAATTCTCCAGTTACCTGACAGATTTCTAATTAAAATGACAAAAGTTATTGAATGACTAATTAGTGAAAGTGTTTTTTAATTAAATTAAACATTAAATTTAGGAATTATCTCTGAATTTGAGTCTGAGTCTTATTCCGGATTTTAACTTATTTAATCCTGATAATTTACTTTCTACAAATTGCTGTTTCTATGTTTTGCC
Organism: Spilogale gracilis; assembly: GCA_004023965.1. Lineage (NCBI taxonomy): Eukaryota > Metazoa > Chordata > Mammalia > Carnivora > Mephitidae > Spilogale > Spilogale gracilis. Next base: position 111,866 of record PITA01003486.1, on the reverse strand, counting down.
TTATCTTCTGCAAATCTATCAGAAAAAAAGTAATAAAATTACCTTTACTTAGTACGCTTATTTCTGCTACCTGGATCCTTTGTTGCATAAGTAAAAATCAAGTCTTCTGTTGTCTCATCTTAAGTCCATGATCTACCTCAGTAGCAGCAATTAGATTAACCTGCTAAGGCACCTAATATATAGTTGTCACTTCACATTGTTCAAAAAAAAAAAACCACAGAAAACCCATTCCCAACCTTCACACTTGGATTTGTGAGGGCACAGTATATCTGCACCATCCATCTGTGTCTGTTTTAAACCGATGAGGGAAGTGGCACAGACTAAACCCACTGGAAAACACTGTGACCTTCACTTGCCCTTCCTGTAGGCCTTTTTTGGGGGGGGCTTTTATTCCTTAACTTGTTCCCCTGAATTTAGTTCTTTAACTCTTCATGATTTAATACATATTCATGTTCATTCTTGGCCTCAGGAAAATGTTAGGATGTTTTTTGTCTTCAAAACATTTTCCCTTTTGTTTGGTGCTAGTGCATAGGATGGTGTTTCAGTGGATATCCTGTGCAGACGGAGTGTACAGGAAATTGACCCGTAGTTCTATGGAAACAAAAGCGTGAGTGGGAAGAAAGAAGAAAGGAAGGAAGGAAAATCTTTGACTTGACCAAAAAGATTGTAGAAGCAGAGATAGGAAGAAGGGGAGTGGGGGAATGAAAAGGATTTTTTCCAAGTCATGGTTCTTTTAGTACTTTGGCCTCGAAAATTACTTTTATCTTATATTTGTTGTTTTGTATATTTGAGAAATGTACAGTATTGTTTGACCTATACATCTTTTTAAGTTTACATAAAATTGTGCTTGTTGCCATTTTTCAAATAATGTGGTTTCTAAGAAGCTGAACTTGCCTTTAACAAACCTCCTTTGAGCGGATGAAGCTTGTCTCCAGTACAGATGAATCACATGTCATAGACATGTCCTTACACGTTGACAGCCTGTCACTCTGTCATCGGTGCACAATTCCTGCTCATCTAATTTAAATGCTTTCTCTTCTCTGAAACCTTTTCTGATCCAGAGTTTTGTTTTCTGTTCTGTCCTCTCATAGCACTATAGCATGTGAGTATAACACTACCCGTGATTCATTATTCAACAAATGTTTTTTGAGAGACTCTTATATACATGCACTGCTCTGGGTGCTTGGAATTTATCAGTGAACAAAGCAGGCAAAAATCCTTGTCTTCATAAAATTGATATTCTAGTTGGGGGGAGTTAGATAATATACATGAATATAATAAGTAAATTATATTATTTGAGGTAATAAGAGTAATGGAAAGAAATCGGAAAGGAGACATGGGGGGGGGAGTTGGGAGTCTTGTCAGGAATAGCCACATTTTAAAATAGGATAGTCAGAGAATGCTGTACCAAGAGGGTCACATTTCAGTGAAATGTCATGTGAGTGTCTTGGGGAACGAATGTTTTAGACAGAAGAAATAACCAGTACAAATGTCCTGAGGCAGGAGGGTACGTGTCTTGTTCAAGTAATAGCAGGGAGGCCAGTATCCAGAATGAGGTAAACTAAGGGAGGGGTACAGGCAAATATGGGCAAGACAAGTTGTGAAGGGCCTTGCAAGCTCTCGCAAGCCTTTTGCTTTTTATTCTATGGTAGGGAGCCATCAAAGAGTTTGAGCTGAGGAGTAACACGATCTGACTTACACTTTAAAGACTGGCTGGTGTGTTGAGAATAGACAGAGAACAAAGCTAGAAGGGTGGAAATCAGGAGTGTGGTCAAACCTGGCAGAGAGATTATGGTGGTGACAGAGTAGTAGTGGTGGAGGGCCTGAGAAGTGGATAGATTCTGGTATGTTTTTGAAGGCAGTGCCAATAAGATTTCCTTATGGATTAGAGGTAGTAAGTGAGTGCAAAAAAGGAGCCCTCGGGGGTGCCTGGGTGGCTCATTTGGTTAAGTGGCTGTCTTTGGCTCAGGTCATGATCCCAGGATCCTGGGGTCGAGCCCGGCATCGAGCTTCTCGCTGAGAGGAGAGCCTGCTTCTCCCTCTCCCTCTGCCTGCCTCTCTGCCTACTTGTGATCTTTCTGTCAGATAAGTAAATAAAATCTTAAAAAAAAAAAAAGTCCTGAGTGATTCTAGGGTTTTTTTCTTTTGTTTCCGCCCCCAGCTTTATTGATGTAATTGATATATTAATGGTGTAAGTTTAAGGTGAACAGTGTGTTGATTTGATACTTAACGTATTGCATAATGATTACCACCACAGCATTAGCCAATACCTGTATTACATCACATACTTACCTCTTTTTTTGTGGTAAGAACATTTAATACCTACTCTCTTAGGATGTTTCAAGTAGATAATACAGTATTAACTATAATCACTGTACTATATGTTAGATGCCCAGAACTTACTCATTTTCTAGCCAGTTTTTTTAAATTATGCATTTATTTTTCTTTAAAATTTTTTTATTATGTTCAATTAGCCAACATATAGTATTTCATTAGATTTTTTTTAAAGATTTTATTCATTTGTGAGAGAGGCAGGCAGAGGGAGAAAGCAGACTCCCCACGGAGCAAGGCGCCCAATGTGGGACTCCATCCCAGCACCCTGGGACCATGACCCCAGCCAAAGGCAGATGCTTAACCAACTGAGCCACCTAGGTGTCCCTTATAGCAAGAAGTTTGTATTCAAACTTCAGGGTTTTTGATCTGAGCAGCTGAAAAGAGGAAATTGATTAACTGAGATGGGGAATTCTGGGGAGAAGCAGATTTGGGGACAGAATGGAGAGTTGTTTTTTCCTAAGTCCAAATAGTGTTATTAGTGATTTATAATCTTTATATTATTATTTTTTTAAAAGATTTTGTTTATTTGACAGAGAGAAACACAGCCAGAGAGGGAACATAAGTAGGGGGAGTGAGAGGGAGAAGCAGGCTTCCCGCCGAGCAGGGAGCCCAATGTGGGACTCGATCCCAGGTCTCCGGGATCATGACCTGAGCGGAAGGCAGTCGCTTAACCAACTGAGCCACCCAGGCGCCCCTATAATCTTTATATTCTAAAGATCAGAATGACATATAGTAGATGCTCACTAAAATTATTAGATTTGTAAACCTTAAGTGTTCATATGTTGGGTTTCACAAAGTAAGGTATGAGTGTGTGGCCTTTGCTGCTGTTGGTCTGCTAGGATTTAAGAGTTGGCTTCAACTGGGTACCTAGCGTGTCCTGGCACAGAGGTTTGAAGACCCTTTGGGGGTCGCCCGTCCACCTCGGGTCGGGGTGGTCGGGCCTGTGGGGAGGGCCATCCCTCCCTCAGACTCCGCTGCCCACGCGCCCCCAGGGCCCGGGTGGGCATGCCACGCCGAGGTCCTCGCGGCTGTCGGGAGGGGGCTGCGTTGTGTGCGTGCGTCCTTGGGGTGTGTGGGGGCAGGTGGGAACCCCCTGGGTGCCTGTGGGAAAAAAAAAAACGAAAATTTTAAAAAAAGTTGGCTCAATATCTGCTAAATTATTATTTCTAACTTGGTTAGTGATAGTACTGAAGTTCTTGTTACCCTTGATTTTTGTTCTTTTTATAACCCCAAACAAGGAGGGCTTCTATCCCAAAAGAAGAAAATGTACTCAGACTGTTTGAAAATCATTAAATAGGGTAATAATAATCACAAAACATTATAATGTTAGCACCATTATTGGCAAGAAACATTTATTAGTGAAGATCATGTGATACTCTGTATAGAATCTAATAAATATTACAAATAGTCTCTATACTTTTTGGCACTTCTTTTCATTTTAATAAAGGATTGGCATTTTGTAGCCTCATGGAAATTCTGCTAGAGTGGATACTTTCTCAAGCATAAAGAGAAACATAGTACATGTGATTTGTTTGAACGATGTTTCATAGACTATGGTGTTTTGTTTGTTTGATAATCCTAATGGGTTATATCTTAGTACATAATACAGCTGTTTCCATTTCTTGTAACTGCATTTAAACAAAGAGCAATACATCTGATTCACATTAGCTTTTCAGGGCATCTGGGCATACCTTCCGATTTATCATAATATATATTTTTAAGATTTTATTTATTTCACAGAAATACAGCAAGAGAGGGAATACAAGCAGAGGGAGTGGGAAAGGGAAGAGCAGGCTTCCTGCTGAGCAGGGAGCCCGATGGGGGCTCGAACCTAGGACCCTGGCAGACGCTTAATGACTGGAGCCACCCAGGTGCCCCTGTCATAATATTCCAATCTTAATGTGAAACAAAATTTAATTAGCTCTGAAATTGTAAAGATACATTCCTTTTAAGAGGAGGAGGGAATGTGATGAAGTGAACTCTAAAATCACAATCTATCCTACCACAGGAATGTCTGTGGACCATTATGAAGCCATTTTTAAAACATTGGTTAATTCTGTTTTAAGATTAAAATACATCTCACTGAGTGTTACAAAACAAGGAGAAGTGAGCCAGTCAAAAGAAGGGTGGGATGAGATGCCATTCTGTGTAGCCAGGACTATGTGAACAAAGGTACAAAAAGCAGGAAGCATCATGGTGTGTGTTAAAGTTTAGAATTTGAAGTTTGAAGGGGGGAAAGGTAAGCTGGAGAAGTAGGTAAGACCTGATCATAAGAGACCTTGAAGGCCATTAAAGAGATTTTAGCTTGATGGTGAACTATTAAAGAATCTTAAGAAGAGTGATGTGGTCAAATTTTTGTTTTGAATAGATCACTTTGCCAGCTGTGTGGAGGATGGCTTTGAGGGAGACAAGACTGGAGGCAGTAGTCCAGGTGAGAGACGGTGGGGGTCTGATCTGCGGGGTTGGCAGGAGAGTTGGAGAGGAGGGAGTGGGTTTGAAAAGAAACAAAACCACAGATTCAAGGGTTTTTCTTCTTCAGATATACTAAAGTCAATTTTAAATTAAAAATGAGTGGACGAAGAAGAGAGAGACATGATAGTAAAGTGTTATGTCACAGTACGTATTTGGAGAGTGGCAAAGAGCCACTATAAACAGTTCCCGTGACCAAGAAGATCACTACGGAAGGCATAGTGTATTTTTTGTGTAAGTGATCTGGACTGTAAGAAGCAGGTAATCCTTATAGGGATCACCTATTTGTGTAGTGTGACTAAATTTAGGAACCCATAAAGGCTCGAGGCAAAAAAACAGGTCTTAAAGCCTTCGACCATTACACATAGTAGATACTCAGATGGCTATTGTTGGTGAGCTGTCAATTAAATTCTCAAGATATTTACGAGAATGTATCACCTAGGAAAAGAAAATAAGGTAAAAACCTTTTAAAACACAGTTGAAAGCTGTTATGTTATAGACAGTGCATAGGAATATAAAGGTTTTTTGGAGTGCTAAGAATGTTTGTATTAAGCCAAAACATTTTTCTCTTGTTTAACAGATAGTTTTAGTATTTTTGTTGTTTGCTGGAAGCACTGTTTCTATAATTTTTCTGTATGTAAATGAAGGATCTGGATTTATGCCTTATGTACATATTTCTTAAAGTCTCTATTATCTTTTCCACATTTGTGTGAAGAGAGTCAGGGAGGAAGGGTAGTTTGGGAGGACTTACAAAACAGCTTAACCCCACCACCACTACAAAGTTAGCCTCTATGTTTTAGAAAACAAATTGCCATTTTTTTTTTTGAGGTTTTTGTTTTATTTTGTTTTCCATTTTGAGAAACCATGCTTTTTCTGTTTATTTCTGATTTTGGTGTGAGTGCATATAAATCACAGCTAAATGCTCATTTTGTGATCTCTGTCTTGTTATATTTTCAACAAGTAGACTTCTCTCATGCTTAGGAGACAGTGCCATTTGCTCGTTCTTCATGTGGCTCCATATTACAGAGTTCTTTTTTACCCCTGGAGCCATCAGTATATGCATGCCAGCAGCTAAAACACTGTGTATGTGCTGAATTCAAGTGAACTTAATTTAACTGTTGAACTTACTGTGAATTCCTTTCTCTTTTTGTGTCTTTCAGAAGCCTTGCACCGCCCCTACGGTTGTGATGTTGAACCCCAGGCACTGAACGAGGCCATCAGGTGGAGCTCCAAGGAGAACTTACTTGGAGCCACTGAGAGTGATCCTAATCTCTTTGTTGCACTTTATGATTTTGTAGCCAGTGGTGATAACACACTCAGCATCACTAAAGGTGAGCTTGGCATTTCAGTTTTCATTAGTGGTTAAGAAATAAAGGGGTCTCTTGATTCTGCCTCTGACTAAAATTAGGTGATTTGGGCCCAAGTACTTTGGGGTTCATTATCTTGGTTTTGTTTTGTTTTTTTAAAAGACCCGTGTAGGGGATAATGTCAGTTTGTCTCCTTTATAGGGCTTATTAAGGGTAAGAGGAGATAAAGAACTTTAGAAAAAGCGCCACACAATATATACATAAACTTTTCTCATTCTCAGGATCCAGTAGTCTCTGTAATATACCAGCATTCATCTTACATGACGGTAAAGGTTTACTGTACATCTCTTCTCATGGAACTGTGGCTAGGATGAGTCATTCTGCCAGAGCCGGGCGCTATTCACAGTGTTGTCCCTGGGCTGACTGCCTGTCTGAGGACAGTTTGTTACCAGTCATGGTTGAGATTTAGAACTTGTTCCCAATATGTAAACCACGTACATCACTAAGTATACTACTTATTATTTAAACTGACATTTTCTTTTTCTTTCTTTTTTTTTTTTTTGGAGCAAGACTTCCAACAAGAAAAAAGTCATCCAGTGATTTCATATTCTGATGCGAGTGACATAGCTTATTGTGGACCTGCTTACAGTAGCACTGGCAGAGACAAACCTCTCATCTCTGTTTAAGTGGGTTAGTGAAGGGAGTCATAGGAAAGGTTTCTATGGTAGTAATACTCGCAAGAGAGCAATAGTTTATTTCAGTAGAAAATTCTTATACAAGGGAGGACTAAGAAATGACCAAGTAAAATCATTCATTATTAGCTTGTTTGTTTTTTTTAAGATTTTATTTATTTATTTGACAGAGAGAAACACAGCTAGAGAGGGAACACAAGCAGGGGGAGTGAGAGAAGGAGAGGCAGGCTTCACACTGAGCAGGGAGCTGGATGTGGAGCTCGATCTCGGAACTCCGGGACCATGACCCTGAGCCAAAGGCAGACGGTGAAAGTCTGAGCCACCCAGGCGTCCCAAGGATAATTTTATTTTAAAGATTTTATTTATTTATTTGACAGAGACACAGCAAGAGAGGGAACACAAGCAGGGGGGTGGGAGAGGGAGAAGCAGGCTTCCTACTGAATGGGGAGCCCAATGTGGGGCTCGATCTCAGGACCCTGGAACCATGACTTGAGCCGAAGGCAGATGCTTAATGACTGAGCCACCAAGATACACCCCCAAGGATAATTTTTAACTTAAATGACATTGTACTTTGGATGATAATTTGTCAGACATATGCCTTTTATTTGTAATGTTCAGAATGAAGTATTAAATGGGAGTGAATATACCAAATTAAGATAGGTCTCCATTCAGGGAATAATTACCCTTTTATAAAATTTTTATGTGCATCCCTTTTTAAATCCATCCACATTAATCCAGAGCAGAAACCGGTAACTCAGGCTGGGGTATGGATGTGTTCTGCAGTGGGTGCGACACATGGATACATACGTACCTGTGCCAGGCGGTATCAGAGGCCGAGAAAGACTAATGTGATCTCCTAGTGTTACGTTACTTGAAGACTTTGGGTAGTTTTGGGGGAGGGGTGGTGATAGTATTTATATGTGTGTGAGGTTTATGCATCAGGGGAAATTTTTGCACAGAGTTTTAGGATAAAACAAAGGATTTCAGAGAATTTTGTACTATGTAGTAATCCCTTTGAGCTACAACACACTTTTACCTGTATTGATACTGCAGTGGCGAAGTTTGTGAAGCAGTGACTCAGAACATTCTTTCCTAGATAGACTTTTCATGTCACCATTTTCCAAGATAGCTCCGTCACCAGGGAAACATCGATAAAGACGGTGTATTGTTGCCTCAGTTACCAGTTACGGCAGCTGCTGGCATGCAGCTCAAGGGCTGGGATTCTTGTTCTCTCATGGCGAATGGTGATTTGTCTCAAAACCCATGAAATGCCTAATTTTTCTATCAGGTTCTTATTGATATAAAATAATGTCATATTAAAGCTGTCTTATTATTTTAAATGACATGAAAATATATTTGAAAAATAGTGATACTTATTTTAGTTCCTTCTTTGAAGATTGTTTTTACTCGAATTAAAAAACAAGAGTCCTCCCAAATTCCTCTGTCATTAGGGCCAGTGTGTACAACTCCATTAGTCATACTCTTGTCAGTTTCCATGGTACTCACAACTTCCAGAGTAGGAAGTTCTCCTAACTTCCAAAAGAGAGGAAAACAAACAAAAACCTAGGGTTCTGGACCATATCCTACTTATGATGACCTGCTATTACCAGGAACAATAATATATTTGATGTTTACCTTTTCTAGTTTTTGTGGTACAACAGGAAAACTACAGAGGAATGAGTTTATTTAGCTTTTCTAGTAGCACTGAGTTTTTTGGTTTTGTTTTCCTGCAGATATGGGTGGGGAGTATTTATCTGTGTACTGGTGCATTTCCACAGCCACACCACACACACTCCTCTCTCTCCATCTGTACCTATATATATTTTATGAGTACATACTCCTAGGTTTTTGTCATTAAATGTCTCACATCCAGGTGTCAGTGGTGAGATAGTGGGAGCGGATAAAGTTATCCTATGGTAAACATTTCTGTGTGTTGCTGGAGAAGTTTGATGACTGCCAGAATAATGATTTTGAACTTTTCCTCAGTGGCCTTTGCCTGGTAACTAGTGGACCATGTGCTTTAAATTGGGTTTGGTTTTCTTCTGCTGACACCAAGAAGTACATGGGAACTCTGTAGGAAGGCATGCATCTCTCAGAGATAGGGGCCCAAGGCCTTACCATGTTTCTTTGAGTTATTAGTTATTACTAATGATATCCCTCACCTTTCCTGTTTTGTCTGAGTTGCAAGTTTAGGGGCAAAATGTATATTAGTGAGTTTAAAGTTGGTGTTCACAACTTTAACAGAGAAAAATCAAGGGTATTGACGTTGATAGAAGCAAAGACATTCTGAGTGACTTGTCTTGGGTTCCGGCTTTGGTGTCAGCTTCCCTTCCCACACACTAATTTTAGAGGAATGAATAGGAATGACTCATATTCTTGGGGAATGGGAGGGAAGTTGGGAAACTGTAACTGTTAAAACTTGAGTCTTGGAATGTGCTTTGGGAGTTCTACCTGCCGCTCCCCCCCCCCCCCCCCGCAAGCAGTTTTCTTTCTGAAAGCATTGCTCAAAGCTCTTTGGTCTGCTTCTGTTTTGTTTTGTTTTCTTGTTTATTTTTTGTTTTGCAGGTAAATGATTTTGTTGCCTCAGTGCCAACTGAAATTTAGAAGTAACTTTGTATTTCATATTTCTTATCCCTAAGCCTAACATTGAACCATATATAAGATATATTCCTTGATGAACTGTTATATGAGAAAAAATGAATTTCTTTTGAGGGGTGAGGCTGTGTCATTTTCCAGAATAAATAAATTCTGTCTTTTTTTTTTTAACTGAAGTATAGTCTCTACACAATATTACATTACTTTGAGATGTACAGCATAGTGATTTATTCTGTATGTTATGCTGCGCTTGCCCCAAGTGTAGCTACCACCTGTTACCACGTGATGCTGTTACAGTACCATCAACTGTATTCCCTGTGCTGCTGTACCTCTTATCCTGGTGACTTAGTCCTTCTCTAAAGGGCTGTAAGCCTGTATCTCCTACTCCCCTTAGCCCATTTTGCCCATTGTCCCACCCTCTCCCCTCTGGCAACCATCAGTGTCTTCTCTGTACTTATGGGTCTGTAAAATTTCTGTCTTTGTATACCACTGTACTATACCACACATTGAGTTGCCTAAAGACATTTTTTTAGTTGGTATAAAAACCATTAGTAAATGCCAGAAGGTTATTTCTAACTATGCTGCTTCTCTTTTAAGCTACAAGCTAAAGAGGTCAATCAGGTTATGATGAACAGCCAAGTTTGTTTCATTATTTTTTTTTTTTAAATGTTGGCATAGGAGTTCTGATTGATTTTTTTCACTGAGTTCTGAGTTTGATGATAGAATGCTGCTGCCTGAGATAAAGTCCTAACCTCTCCTCTCTCTTCTCTCTCTTCTCTCCTCTCTTCTCTCCTCTCTCCTCTTCTCTTCTCTTATGACCTCATGGCTAGGTGAAAAGCTACGAGTCCTTGGTTATAACCAAAATGGTGAGTGGAGTGAAGTTCGCTCCAAGAATGGACAAGGTTGGGTGCCAAGCAACTACATCACCCCAGTGAATAGCTTGGAGAAACATTCCTGGTACCATGGACCCGTGTCACGCAGTGCAGCAGAGTATCTACTCAGCAGTCTAATCAATGGCAGTTTCCTGGTGCGAGAAAGTGAGAGCAGCCCCGGGCAGCTGTCGATCTCGCTCAGGTACGAGGGGCGTGTGTATCACTACAGGATCAATACGACCACAGATGGCAAGGTAAGACTGGCCAGCACCGCCTATAGGTGTGGACTGGTTGTTCTTTAGAAAAAACACTCAGAATGACTAAATAATATAATTTTTATGTGAGGCATGAAATGAAATAATCACTGATGTGAATTTGGGCTATTTGGCATGTGAAAGCTTACTGTTTCAAAAGAATATGGAAATGAAAATTAAAAATAGTATTACATTAATATTTTAATGATGAGATAGATTTGAAGGTGATTGAAGGAAACTGCTGTATAAGTTAGCAGTTCTAATCATCATCATATACAGATATATATATCTGAATCTTTGAAACTTAGAATAATCTGTACCAGAAAGTTCATAGAGTAAGAATTTGCACTTCTGAAACTGGGATTGAAGGGTAGGATATGTTAGTATAAATAGATTAATTGGACATTTAGCAAGGTACGTGTTGGAAGGACCAACCATGGTAGCGTTAGAATGCAGCTGTTTTACTTTATAGAAGCACAGGTTTATATCCATTCTATTGAACAGTAAATTTACATTGAATCATTTCTTCTCTCCGTCTGTGTGATCTGCATAGTCGGGGAAAGCAAAGTCTTTGCCGAGAGGAAGCAGACCTGCTTTGCTGGGTAACCCCACCATTTCTCTTTGCCTACTTCGTGACCTTACTATAAGCCTCAGCTTCTCATCCCGCTTTATTGGATTGTCATAAGGATTAAATGAAATAATTTCCTTAAAACATAATGACTGGTACAAAGTAGGAAATAATGATTAATTCTCTTTCTTTTTTGCATCACCCTACAGACATACTGTGTCCTGATGAAACCACATAGAATCAGATAAGTGATAATGTAGGAGGGGGACCTTAGCAGCTCTACTTCTGGTTACATACCCAACAGAAATGAGTGCATATGTGTATAGAAGACGTGTCTAGGATGTTCGTAGTTCCATTATTTGTAATAGCCCCTAAGAGGAAACACTTAATTGTCTAACAGAATGAATGAATAAATTGTGGTATATTCATAAAATAGAATCTCATACAGCAACAAAAAATGAATGTGATACTGCTATGTACGCTCTGAGGGAAATCTGTGGCCCTCCCAGTTTCCTGCTTTTATAGATAAAATTTTATTGGAACACAGCCACACCTGCTTGTTTATGTATTGTCTACGGCTGCCTTCTCATTCTTACAGCAGTTTTGAGTAGTTACGACAGAGGCATTATGGCCACAAGCCTAAAATATTTACTCTCTGCAGAAAAGTGTGTTGACACATGTCATAGGTGAGTCTTAGACATGGAAAGTTGAGTGAAAGGGGTTAGTGATTATCAGGGAATGGGCATGAGGGGAGTGGGTAGGGCTGCTAAGGGTATGGGATTTCTTTGTAGGCTGATGGAAATGTTTTAGGGGTACATAGTAGTGATGATTGAACAACTTTGTGAATGTATTAAGCCACTGAGTTGTATACTTGAAAATGGTGGATATTATGGTATGTAAATTCTATCACAATAAAGAAAAATGGAATGAAAGAAAGCAGGCAAACAGTGTGTAGTGTGATTCCATTTGTGTAAGTTCAGAAGCAGGCAGAGCTAATGTAAGGTGTCAGAAGTCAGGAGAGTGGTTATCTTCGGAGATAAAATTGTGGCTCTTTTTTTAATGGCCTCAGAAGCACATCCTCATTAAGTAAAAATTATAAGATCCTTAAATACTCTCTTCCTACCAAAAAAAAAGGAAGTCAGTGGTTCTCAAGTTATGTTCTATGCAAGATTCTGAGGTAGTATTTCATGGCCTTTCAGAGGAGGCCAGGTCTCTCCTCTTCCTTACTTAAATCAGCATCTCTACCTCTGTCTTATGAATTCGGGTTTCACAGTCTTGTTGCTTCAGTATATTTGAAGACCAGTGATCTTGATGATCCAGAAAGATGGCTTGGAAGTCCCGTTCTCCCCACCCTGCCTGGGAAGAGTGGTGTGAAGAGGATTAAACTGAAGAAGTTGTGTTTCTCTTTCTTCTCATCATTTAATGCTTTCCTTTATCTCCATAAGATAAACTCCTATCTTCATATTTTCAAACCAGTGAAATAATGGGCTTCGAAAAAGGTTTTCTGACCTCTTCTCAAGTTGCTTTAGCTTTTGTCCTGCTTTTCTCACCAGGTGTACGTCACTGCTGAGAGCCGCTTTAGCACCCTGGCTGAGCTCGTGCACCATCACTCCACAGTGGCTGATGGGCTCGTGACAACATTGCACTACCCAGCGCCCAAGTGTAATAAGCCCACAGTCTATGGTGTGTCCCCCATCCATGACAAATGGGAAATGGAACGAACAGATATTACCATGAAGCACAAGCTTGGGGGTGGTCAGTATGGAGAAGTTTATGTTGGTGTGTGGAAGAAATACAGCCTTACGGTTGCTGTGAAGACATTGAAGGTGGGTTGCTGAGAGTTACAGTTTCCAGACTTTTTTCTTCCCCTTTTGTGCTGAACCACTTGGAAATATGAGTGCGCCCTTCTTTAACTTTAGAACACTTTCCACCCACTGGTGCCAAGCACATCAGCAAATTGATGAGTAACCTTAGTGCCATTGCTGACAGTGCAGGGGCAGATTATTCACTGCAACGCAGTGAAACCCACTGTGGGGAAGATTGGTCTCTGGAGGCTGTTGATGTAGGTCTTAGTGGAAGGTTAGGAGCAGATTAAATAAGTTATAAAAGCCAAACCAGCTGTTTTGCTTCCTGAGAATGACCCCTGCCGGATGACATTGTTCATGCAGTGCCCAGGTGAGCTCTCTGCCTTATGCTCCCCCATCTCTCTGAGATTAGATCACTTCTTCTTGCTCCTAATAGTCACAGAAATCTTCTTTCCAATGCCACTGTCTTCTTTAAGCACCCTAGTATCCAATTACAGAGTTGTCACTCATTCCATTTTCTGAAGATCTCCCTCTGTCTCTGGTGAATCACTAGTAAGGCGGCTCTTTGGTTTCCTGAGTGTGATCAGTTCTGGTCAGCAAGCATTTATTAAGCATATTTTGAGTGTGAGACAGTATACATGGCTTTGCAAACATGTATTGCTCCTTAAGGAATTTGTCAGGAAGACAAATGTGTAAACAGCCAACTCTTCTTTCTTCTCTTTGGAAGGCTGAGCTACCTAGGGAAGTAAACTAGAGAACTGAATTATCCATCCAGGTCTCCCAGGCCTTAGTTGTGATGGGATATGATGGCTGAATTTTGCTTGCCCTGCTAATTTTCACTCCAGTTTCAAATATTGGATAAATTGAGGGACACTCTTCTTTCTTACTTGGATGTTTCTGGAGCATGTTATTAGGTTCTGATAAAATGTCTTTAATCTGCTAAAATATTCAAAAAGTATCTCCTTTCAAAGCTGTAGTTTTAGGATGGTGAGTTGACTCATATGATTAAAATGGGGGTTTGTCTCCTCTTCTGTTTTGTTTGGTTTTTGTTTTTCTTATTTTCCCCCTTTCCAGGAAGATACCATGGAGGTAGAAGAGTTCCTGAAGGAAGCTGCAGTGATGAAGGAAATCAAGCATCCTAATCTGGTCCAGCTATTAGGTGAGGAAGCTTGCCTGAACCATAGGTTTCCTCAAAGGTCCTTGTCTCCCAGCCCCATTATTTCCAAATGCTGCTTTTGTGTCACCATGGGTAATCTCCAGGTAGAAATCAACTTCAGTAAGTGGTTGTCATTTTAATCAGCAGGCTCTCTTGTCTACAAATTGCCCTGGAACAGGGTCCCTGACTGCTCAGTCAGTAGAGCATCTGACTCTTAATCTTGGGGTCGTGAATTCAATCCCCAAGTTTGGTGTAGAGATTATATACATACATAAATTAATTTAAAAATTTTTAATAAAAATTGCCCAGGAAATATTATATTTTACTATATAAAACTGCCCAGCTTGTGGTATTGTCTCAGAATCAAAGTTTAAGATTATTCAGAATGGGGCGCCTGGATGGCTCTGTTGGTTAAGCGTCTGTCTTCAGTTCAGGTCATGATCCCAGAGTCCGGGATTAAGCCACACATCGGGCTCCCTGCTCAGTGGGAAGCCTGCTTCTCCCTCTCTGACTCCCCCTGCTTGTGTTCCCTCTCTAGCTGTGTTTCTCTTTGTCAAATAAAATCTTTCCAAAAAAAGAGATTACTCAGAATGATACCAAACCAAACATTGTCGCAAACTATTTTTACAAAATAAAGAGACATGAAACAAAGAACTGTTGAAAAGAAGCAGATTACAAATCGTGGCCATGCCCACTGGTTTACCTTGCTTAGCAGGAAGTGCTATCTTGTGGTAGAACGGCTCCTCGCCTGTTCAGGTCATGAAGAAACTAGTGACTAAACTCTCAGCCCTTCTTAAAGGAGGGCCAGTTTCTTTGGTTGTTCACCTTGAGCCACGTTGTTCCAAAGGAAGTAATAATTTCTTTTTGGTTCTTTGCAAGGAGTCTGCCATGTATCAGTGAAATCCTTTACTTGTGGAAACAATCTTTTTACAAAGCATGATATGGGCTGGGCTCACATGGTCTTCAACATGCACACAATTACTGTTACTTTTAGATAAACATTGTTAGTGTACAGGTGAGAATGGGAATCATGGGCATATACGAAACTCAAGACATTTTGGTCTTCTCGCCCCCTTATGGAATTAATGCCTTTGCCCAAACAGGCAAATACTCAGATGCATGTGGATTTCCAAAGAATGATGTAATGAAAGCCCAGACTCCCTTAACCACCTTCACCTGAACTTTGCTGTGTTATTTTAGGAGAATGTGGTGGCGCGAAGGAAAAGATTACTGCTGAGCTAGACTTTAAAATGTGTCTGTTAATCTTGCTGAAGTGGTTGGGAATTTTTTGAAATATCCTAATAAAACAAGCTCTGTTCTTCAACTCTCAGGTGTGTGTACTTTGGAACCACCATTTTACATCGTGACTGAGTACATGCCTTATGGCAACTTGCTTGATTATCTCCGAGAATGCAGCCGAGAAGAGGTGACTGCAGTGGTCCTGCTATACATGGCCACTCAGATCTCTTCTGCAATGGAGTATCTAGAGAAGAAGAATTTCATCCATAGGTGTGTAAAGCCTGGTTATGGCCTGTGACTAACCATGAAGCTACCTTGCTTGATGTGCAGATAAAGAAAAGAATGTGAGAGCCTTACTGGAAATTTCCAGATGATCCAGAAAAGCAATTTTCTCTTTCCTAGGGCCCGCCCACTATAATGTCATTTCCAGTTTTTAAACCCATGGTATTTTGGTTAAAGTATTAATGGGCCTTTGCTAATCTCAAAGCAGAATGCCCTTTATTTTGTCCAGGACCATTTCCAAGGGCCTTTTGGTCTACCTAATGGCTTCATTTTAAATATAGCTTTCTGTCATGGTAAAGAACTTAAAGTAAAGCCTTACAGAAAAGCATCTTTTGCTCACCTCTGAAATGTCTCCCAGCGTACTTGTACATAGGAACCTGTTTTCTGAAGTCTGATTTATTCTAGTATCAGATAGCTACCTCTTGATGACTCTACAAGTGATGCATAATTAGTGGCTTTTACTGTGTTAGCAGCTATCATCCAGTACGACTGTATCTGTCAGCGTGGACTTACCAACTCTGCTTATAGCACAGAAAACCGAGAAGAGTGTCTTCGTGGCCATTTCTCTCACCATCTGAATGGAATTACATTAGGGTTCTCTTTTCCACAGAGATCTTGCAGCCCGTAACTGCCTAGTGGGAGAAAACCATGTAGTGAAAGTGGCTGACTTTGGCTTAAGTAGGTTGATGACTGGAGACACCTATACTGCTCATGCTGGAGCCAAATTTCCTATTAAATGGACAGCACCAGAGAGTCTTGCCTACAATACCTTCTCAATTAAATCTGACGTCTGGGGTAAGGTTGAAAGGGACTTTTTGGATTGCATTGGAATTTTACTGATCCTCTCTCGGTAAAGCTTCCTGTTTTCCATATTAGGTTTTATTGCTCATTTCCTAAGTACTGTGACACAGAGTAGCCTCTTCTTTTCAAGGAAGGCATGATGGGATTGCACCTAGAGTTTGTCCTTGTAACGAAATTATTTTGTTTCTGTTACACTGGAAAGCAGTCTGATTTAGCAGAGGCTCATGGACTGAACAAATCTAGAAATTGGGTTGTAGGCCAACAGAAATAGTTGTAAGATGCAGAGTCACTTTTTACCAGAAGTCTCAAACTCAGAAATAATGTGTGACAAAATCAAGCAATTTTTCTTTGCTAGTGTGATCTTTTTTTCTGACTTTAGAAGAGTCCATTTATATTTTACTCCTTTAATATTAGCTAATCTGAAAACTGGAACACATTAAATAGATCATAGATTGTTCTAAGAGTAGTTTGCTTCTGTCCCAGACTTTTTACAGTCATAATTTACTCTTCCTCACTACAGTTAAAGAAATCTAGGGAAATCTATGGGGCACCTGGATAATTCAGTTGGTTGAGCATCGGACTCTTGGCTTTGGCTTGAGTTGTTATCTTGGTGTCTTAGTCATAGAGGATTGAGCCCTGCTCCCACTCAGTGGGGAGTCTGCTTGGCATTCTCTCTCCCTCTCCTGTCCCTTGCCTCCCTGCTCATGCACTGTGTGCTCATTCACATTCTTTCTCTAAAATAAAAAATCTTTTTTAAAAAATTAGGAAATTTATAGAAAACAATCCCGAGGTTATACCTGAAGCATTTAGTGGCAGATATCTTAGAAGGACAAGTTCGGCTGTAAGAATTAGAAGAGTATACTAATGTTGTAACAGTGTGAATGTTATCCAAAATTTGAAAGAGAAGTTACCTAATAGTATAAAATAGATAACAACTCAGAGAAGAAACCTTCAGCTATTTTTTTTAATCCTTTACGCAGCTTTCGGGGTACTGTTGTGGGAAATTGCTACATATGGAATGTCACCATACCCAGGTATTGACCTGTCTCAGGTGTATGATCTACTGGAAAAAGGATATCGAATGGAACAACCTGAAGGATGCCCTCCTAAGGTTTATGAACTTATGAGAGCATGTGAGTGTGTTTTCTTTTGTATTTTAATTTTGAAAGGCTTATGTCTGTGATTAAGGATGATTAAAGAAATAAGAAACTGTTTTCCTCTCAGTGTTAGATTGAATCCAAGCTCCTGACATATAAACGATTGGTCAGGGGCACCTGGGTGGCTTAGTTAAGTGTCTGCCTTTAGCTCAGTTCATGATCCCACAGTCCTGGGATCAAGCCTCTGTTGGGCTCTCTGCTCAGCGGGGAGTTGGCTTCTCCCTCACCCCCTCTGCCTCTGCCCTTATCCCCCAACCCTACTCATGCTCTCCCTCTCAAATAAATAAATAAGATTTTAAAAAGAAAAGGTTGGTCATTGATCAGCCAGTTGGCATATATGGTAAACCATCGAGTTTAATTGGAATCCTAACAGCAGTTGTCCATGGCCCATATATTGACTCAATTTCCTCAACCCACTTGCATAATAAAGACAATAAGAAATTGGGTTTAGAGTTTATATAGGGGAAGGCTGCTTTCAAGCAAATAAAAATTATTGTTAAAGGCCGGAGAATACTTGCAAGTAACCTCTCATGAATAAACACAAGTGTCTGGCTTCTCACAGATGAGAAACCTGGAAGGTGAGTAGGGAATTGAATTGCATTGTGCAATTCACTTAAGCACTTCACTTAAGCATACGTCTTACTATTTTTCTTACTGTCCTGTTTTTGTCAAAGTGAACTCTTAAGTTCCTCCTTTCTGATACCCTGTTATATTTAGGAACATGGACAGCTGATTATAAGGTTAGAATGAGTTTCAGGACAGGTCTCACTTCTTTCTTTCTTCCAGTAGAAAACAGCTTTCCATTTTATAAACCATCTCCCTACCCCTCTTTATCCCTACGGTACAAAGAATAGAAGCTGAGGCTACATAGAAGGACCAGCCCTAGGAAGTGGGTTTATTACACCTGAGTCTGGAACTGAGCAGCTGCCTTACTCTCTCTGTGAACATGCTGTACCCCTGCATCAGTAGCCTCACTTGCAGGTGTGCCTCTGGATATTTAACTTCTGCAAGGAGCTTTCAGTATTTTCTTCTTTTGTTGCATAGGCTGGAAGTGGAGCCCTGCCGACAGGCCCTCTTTTGCTGAAACACATCAGGCTTTTGAAACTATGTTCCATGACTCCAGCATTTCTGAAGGTGGGAATCTGGCAGTTTATTGGTGGTGGCCAGGTCTGGGTGGTGGTAGGGATGATAATAACATTTCAAAAATGATAGAATCCTCTAGTTTGGGACTCCATTTCAGGGGACTGAATTAATTCTTGGCCTTCATTATTCTTGTTTTGCCCTTTGTTTTGCTATTTTTAAATGTGTCTCTATGTCTCAAGCTCATTTCTAACACCAAAATTGTATTTTAATTAGGAATTCAGTCTCTTCATAAAGAGAAGTTGGGTACTTCTTAAACCACCAACACTTAACCATATATGGGAGGGAATTAAATGGATATGAAGAATATTCCACCTCCCTGAACCATACCGACAAAGACAATCAAATAATAAAAGCAATATCCAGAAATTCCATTCCTGGAAATAGGTCTTAAGGAAATAATCAAAGTAATTAAGGGTATAAATAAAGATTTAGCTGCAAAGATGTTACATCAGCGTGTAGTTTTTAATACTGAAAAATGAACAATTTGAAAATCCAGTGGGCTGCTAATGATTACATTCATATACTTGAATATTTAAAATGATATTCTTAAATGTATTGGCATGGAAAATAGTTTTAAAATGAGCACATTAAGCTATGAATAGTGAGAGAACCCGTTTCATATCTGAAAAATGGGTGTATGGAGCCATACAGGCTGCCTCCGACATCAGTAGCACAGTGCCTCTCCAGTTACGTGCTGAAGTCAGACAGTACGCTTGTGACATCGACAGCCTATTCCTAGAGAGCTGAAAACAAGAGTTCTTCGTTACGTGTGCTGGTTGGACTCTTCAGTATAGCTCCAGAATTTCGCACATATTTTTCAGATTTTTTTTTTCCTTCATAATTGAGCATAAGAGCTTATGACTTCAGGCTTTAAAATAAGAGGAAATCAGGCAAGTTGAATTTTGTTGTCTTCTTTTAGCTGTTTATCATTTCAGATAAGAAGAAAGGGAAAAGCACAACACTGAAGTTTAATGAAAAGTATTTTCTTCCTGGTTCTTTTCTAGCTGAAACTCGTGCACATCACCCTTTGAGCCAGATTGAGCAGCTGCCCCTCAGGGCCCTCTTCTTTCCTCTTTGTGCTTTACTTCATGTGGAGTTCAAGTGGTAGAAGTCACAGGCTCCATTTCTTTGGTGCTTGTGTGTCAACTTTTAACTTCTGTTGAATCCTTAGTTAAATATTTCTGTTTCTCTTGAAAATGTTCTCTCCTTTTAGAAAATCAGCCTTTATCAGTTTTCAAAGGTAACTGCAATTCAAAATTGCTAAACAAGAAATCTACGATTTTTTAACCCACATTTTATTAAGGATTTATCTGTGGGAAGCACTTCACTGAAGACAGAGAATAAGACACAGTTCCTATCTTAAAAGGATGTACTTACTAGTTAATTGTGAGTAGAAAAAACCCAACTCAAGCTTTCTAAAGCAATAAAAGGAGGATTTATTGGCTCATAACCAAACTCTGGTTTGGTTCAGTCAGTAGAAGCCACAGACTGAAGCAGCTGTGGGACTTCCTCCTTCCACAGCCTCTCCTACCCAGTATCCCTTTACTTTTGCCTCTGCGTTGATGTCATCCTCAGAATCTTCCAAGAGGCATGGGGCATAGTTGCTAGCATCCTGGAGGTCGTATCTTCATAGCTTACGTCCCTCTCCCAGCTACCGTATATGGCAGCACAGGAAAGGAGTCTCGCTGGCGTGGCTTGGGTTATATGCTGTGTACCCATTCTTGTGGAGGAGTTGATTTTTAAAATAGTTAACCAAACATGTAAAATAATCACAGTATTTCACATTTTAATTGCTCTCACTTGCATTGTTTTTGTTCCAGAATGAATAGCAAAGTATGTCTTTGCCCCAGTAGAAGCCACAAAACATGTTCAAAAAGGTGAACACTTTTTCAGGAGCCTCATTTGCTTCATTTGCATGAAATAAAATATATCTATCCTCCTCCTTAGTATAAGGTGCAACCTAAAAACAAAAATAACTCCACAAATGTGTCGGCTTTGCTCAGCCTCTGAACAAGCACTCAGTAAGCAGGGCTAGCCAAATGTTGCCTGTGAAAATGTTGCCAAATGAAAGCCTTTGAAACCATGTTTAACATTATTCCTCATCGGGGCATCTGGGTGGCTCAGTCGTTAAGCATCTGCCTTCAGCACAGGTCATGATCCTGGAGTCCCGGGATCAAGCCCCTGCATCGGGCTCCCTGCTCGGCAGGAAGCCTGCTTCTCCCTCTCTCACTCCCCCTGCTAGTGTTCCCTCTCTAGCTGTGTTTCTGTCAAATAAATAAAAAATCTTAAAAAAAATATTACTCATTAGAGAAGTTCAGAACAGAACAGTGAGATGCCGCTATATACCAACACCAGCATGACTAAAATTAAAATCGAACCAAAACTCGATAATATCAAAGTCCTGCAAGCATGCAGAGTAACCAGAACTTTTGTGCTGATGGGAGTATAGATTGGTACAGCCATTTTGGCAGACAGTTTGGCCAGATCTAGTGAAGCTGAGTTATGTGCACCCTGTAGCCCACCAGTCCTGCTCCCGGGATGTACCCAGCAGACAAAAATAGATGATTCAAAAGCAAAAGACAAATAGCCCAGTGTTCCTAGTAACTTAGTTACAGTAGCCCAAAACTAGAAACAACCTAAATACCCATCAGAAGAGGAGTGGACTGATTGGGTTGAGTCACACGTTGGAACAGTATGCGCTGTGAGGAAGCCCCCGGTGCAGGCAGTGATGTGGGGGAGTCTGCACACAGTGGAGCCTCAGAAGGCAGGCGTCACAGAGCCCATGTTCTGTGATTCCCTTACATATTTTAGTGCTCTTTCCTCCAGTTTTTTTCTCAGTTGTATGTCTTTTCTGAAAAGAAAACCTTTTCTGTGTCATGTAATGGTTTTTATCAGTTCCCTTGTCTTCCTCACAGAGGTAGCCGAGGAGCTTGGGAGAGCCGCCTCCTCCTCGTCTGTGGTTCCGTACCTGCCCCGACTGCCCGTCCTGCCTTCTAAGACACGGACCCTGAAGAAACAGGTGGAGAACAAGGAGAACATTGACGGGGCCCAGGACGCCACAGAAAATTCCGCTTCTAGTTCAGCACCAGGTGCGGGTCGCTGGGCAGGTAGAATGAAACTGTCTTGTTTCCAGAAGCTTGGGGTGTGACGCTTTGTCTCCACTGTGCTGTCTGCCTTCCCTGAGGAGAGGGTGGCTCCTGCTCTCATGCTCGGTCCCGCAGTGCCAGCGTTAGTCCCATCTCTGTGTGTCCGCTGTCCAGCTCGGCCTCCCGCTCTCTTTCGTCAACTCCCAAATCTCAGATGCTTACCATCTTTATAGTTCTGGCAAAAACTGCTTCATTGAGCCTGACAGATGAGGCCAGGGTGTGCGGTGGTTTTTAGAAAAAAGACAGATGCCAAGGTGAAAATGAGCGGATTGTTCCTTTGCATTTATATCCCATGTTGTATTTGGAACACTCATTGGTGTGAAATGATAACATATCTGTTAGTTTCCTCTGAATCCTGCTAATGCCTGGCATTTAAGACATCTTGAAAAAACTCTTACAATGAAACCTTAGTTATTCAAGTGTAATGGAGTCACTGTTTGTCTTTCACATTTACTGATTGGCTATTTTTCCTCAGGGTTCCTTAGAGGTGCACAGGCCCCCAGTGGGTCCCCAGCACTCCCTCGAAAACAAAGAGACAAGTCACCCAGCAGCCTCTTGGAAGATGCCAAAGAGACATGCTTCACCAGAGATAGGAAGGGCGGCTTCTTCAGCTCCTTCATGAAAAAGAGAAATGCTCCCACACCCCCCAAACGTAGCAGCTCCTTCCGAGAAATGGAGAATCAACCCCACAAGAAATATGAGCTCACGGGTAACTTCTCATCTGTTGCTTCTCTACAGCATGCTGATGGGTTCTCTTTCACTCCTGCCCAGCAAGAGGCGAATCTGGTGCCACCCAAGTGCTATGGGGGGAGCTTTGCACAGAGGAACCTCTGTAATGACGATGGCGGCGGGGGTGGGGGCAGTGGCACTGCTGGGGGTGGGTGGTCTGGCATCACAGGCTTCTTTACACCACGCTTAATCAAAAAGACACTGGGCTTACGAGCAGGGAAACCCACAGCCATTGATGACACTTCCAAGCCTTTTCCAAGGTCAAACTCTACATCTTCCATGTCCTCAGGGCTTCCAGAGCAGGATAGGATGGCAATGACCCTTCCCAGGAACTGCCAGAGGTCCAAACTCCAGCTGGAAAGGACAGTGTCCACCTCTTCTCAGCCAGAAGAGAATGTGGACAGGGCCAATGACATGCTTCCAAAAAAATCAGAGGAAGGTGCTGCTCCAAGCAGGGAGAGACCAAAAGCCAAACTTTTGCCCAGAGGAGCCACGGCTCTTCCTCTCAGAACCCCCTCTGGGGATCCAGCCATTTCAGAGAAGGACTCTCCAGGGGCAGGTGTGGCTGGAGTGGCAGCTGCCCCAAAGAGCAAGGAGAGGAATGGTGGGGCGCGACTTGGCATGGCTGGAGTCCCAGAGGACGGCGAGCAGACGGGCTGGTCTTCTCCGGCCAAGGCTGCAGCAGCCCTCCCAACCACTCACAACCACAAAGTGCCAGTCCTTATCTCACCCACTCTGAAGCACACTCCCGCTGACGTGCAGCTCATTGGCACAGACTCTCAGGGCAATAAATTCAAACTCCTATCTGAGCATCAGGTCACATCTGGAGACAAGGACCGACCCCGACGGGTAAAACCAAAGTGTGCCCCACCCCCACCCCCAGTGATGAGACTACTGCAGCATCCGTCCATGTGCTCAGACCCCACGGAAGAGCCGACCATCCCGACTGCAGGACAGCCCATGCCAGAAACACAGGAAGGAGGGAAAAAGGCCGCTCCTGGGGCACTGCCCGGCAGTGGGAAAGCCGGGAGGCCAGTGATGCCTCCGCCTCAAGTGCCTCTGCCCACATCATCCATCTCGCCAGCTAAAATGGCTAATGGCACAGCAGGTACTAAAGTGGCTCTGAGAAAAACCAAACAGGCGGCTGAGAAAATCTCAGCAGACAAAATCAGCAAAGAGGCCCTGCTAGAATGTGCTGACCTACTGTCTAGTGCCATCACGGAACCTGTGCCCAACAGCCAGCTGGTGGACACTGGCCACCAGCTCCTCGACTACTGCTCGGGCTATGTGGACTGCATCCCTCAAATGCGCAACAAATTTGCCTTCCGAGAGGCTGTGAGCAAACTGGAACTCAGCCTGCAGGAGCTGCAGGTGTCTTCAGCGGCTGCTGGCCCGCCCGGGGCCAACCCTGTCCTTAATAACTTATTGTCATGTGTACAGGAGATCAGCGATGTGGTGCAGAGGTAGCCACTGTGAGCCTCGTGGGAAGATGCTCACAGTTCTGAGGGGAGAGGGAGAGGGGCTTGTTTTCCTGTGTTCTTATTTTCAAAAAATGAAAGACTGATACTTGAGTGTGTTTATGTGAAGTACCTCAGATCTCTGAGTTCTCACGTTTACAGGTTCATCTCAAAAATAACATAGCAAAACACATAGGACAGGGAAATGAGATGGGGATGGAGCACCGTGGACAGGATCGGAAGGTGCAGCGGAACATCAGGGAACGTGTATTTGTCAGGCCACAAAGAGCCTAGTGTGGTCTGCTGCTGCCTGGAGTGCTGTGTGGTGGCGACATGGGCTGCTCTCCGTGAGGCCGCAGACCTGCGCCTGCCCGGGGCCTGGCCGCGGCACGCACTCCACAACACACACGGGAGGGTAGACTCGGGGCTTCAGTAGGTACTATCAGTAATGATACACCACCTTGCCAAATGAATTGGGTGGGACAGAAGAAGGGAAAGCTGGAAATGTATCGAGGGACCTTTTCTTTGAGGCTGTGGAACGCAGGTCTTTCCACAGAGCTCCCTCTGGCGGTAGGAACTGCATATCAGATTGCTAGGGTATGCTGTCCTCTTCCCCATGGGTGTGCTCATTGGTACAGGAAGTAAAGAATGTTAGGAAGTAGTCAGGGAGATCGAAACGTCCTCCTCATATCTTCTCCACTGATGAGCAGAAGTCATTTCTTCCACTCTTGTAGGTTATTTCCTAATGGACCAGGATTGGCTTTCTGCTTGCTGGTGCTCATCTATAAATCGGAGGCATAGGGGTTCTCCTTAGTGGTTCCTTTCTGCTCTTTGCTGGGCAGGCTGTCTCCCTTTATCTCTGGCAGCATTCAGGGCATTAACCAATGTTGATTTTGAAAATGGCAGTCATGTACAAGTTCTCTTGGGAATCCTTTTCTGATACCATGCCCCTGCATACTGACACACTGGCCAAGGAATTTTCTCTATTAGCTAAAATACCAGGGAGGGAGGTCTCTTCTTGGAATCCAACAGCCAGGTTCAGAGGTCTGTGACAGAGTTTTCGAGAAGCTAACTTGGTCCCAGTGGCCATTTCTCTGTACCTTTCTCTTCCCTTATCACTGTAGACCTAGGCTAGGCAGAGGATAAGGAGAAACATTCTCTCACTCTCTGTGGATTTCAAGTGAATCACCCCAAATTATTCTCCTATGCTTCTCTCCTTTCACCTGTCCCCCGCCCCCTCATTGTTGTGCTTATCCATAAATATCCTATTGGGAATACTCTTTGATACGTATTTTGTCATTTCACCTTTTTGAAGAAATAATTTAAGGGGCAGGTCATTTCCAGGAAACACTGATTGAATCCTATAAACCTAATGACTTAACACCCAAACATGTTTTGCTGTTGAAAAATGGGCCTTTTCCTTTCCTATTCAGTTATTATTTTGGAAGCTAATTAGGATCATATGGAACTGAACCTAATTGGTTGGTTCTTGATATCAGGTCTAATTTTAATTAACACTTCATTCTCTTTTTAAAGCCTTACAACCAGCCCCCCAATCTGCCCAAGGAGAACCTGATACAAAAGAATAAATACATTATTTTCCTCCCAAAGGAAAATTAACTTAGGAAGATAGGAATTGATCACTGATGACCTGTGAGTTTTCTTCCTGGCTCTGTCATTGATCCACCATCAAGCCACAGCCCCATCTCTCAATCTGGTAAATGAAGGTAATGCTACATCTTCTCGAGGGCTTTTTGCAAGTAAGTATATAGCTATGCTTTTGAGAGCCCCTTCAGTGCAGCCTTGTTCTGTTGAATGATTGTCATTCTCTTCTTTGCTCAGTAGCAGGTAATGGAAAGGTTGAAGTGCTGGGATGATGCTAACTGGGCTAGAATACTAAGGAGGAAAAACTATGTTTTGGACAGAGTTTGTCATCTTTGACCAAGGAGGAAATTTAGTTTTCATTAGAAAGACAGAAAACCCTGACTCTTACTCTGGCTGCTCCAAAGGAGGCCCAGGCTGGGAGCAGGGTAATGGCCGGAGACAGTCCTGGGCCTCCCTGGCAGGGCGTGGGTGAGCCTTGGCCGGAGGTTACTGACAGATGCAGCACAGGCGGCTAGCAATCCGGCTGAGCTTCCTGGGGTGGCTAGATGAGAAGACGGAGTTCCCTTTAACCTGGACGTAGGTCCACGGTCCTCCCACCTTCTGCTCTGCCACTCCCCTTCAGCAGTCATATCCATGAACTTGAAATCGTTTTAGCCATTAGCCTTTTAAGGATGGGACAGGGAAAGCTAAAACTTTAGAGTATTATGCTGCTTTTTAAGTTTATCCGTCACTGTGGGATGCCAAGTTGAGGAGTTAATTATAATTGTGTTTTTTCAGGGGATTTTTTCCCCCCCAAGCAAGGGATCTTTCCTCAAGAGCTCTGAGAATAAGCCTTGAAGGAACACTACTGAGTGTATGTAAGCTCTCTGGTTTTCTCATGGCAGAACAGTCTTGAGGGCGGGGACTGTATCTTACTCAGGGGCAGCACCTGGCTCTGTCTTACCTGCAGTAGGTGCTCATAAGTTCATGAAATGCATTTGCTTTTTCTCAACACTGTCAAGAGCAGCGTGAACGATTGTAGCACAGCCCATCCACATGATGCTTGAACTGTGTGGGACTCCAGGGCTCAAGTGAAAGAGACACTGTCAACTTACTATAAAAGTATCATTCACACTGCTCCTTTTTCTAATTGAAAAGGACCAGATTTTTAAACCAACCTTATATAAATTTAAAAGTTTGAATTCACAGCAGAGATAACTGCTTCTCCAAACTAAAAACATAGTCTAATTGAAAAGCAAAGCCAAGAGCAAGAGGCCTTCTGCAAGTGTTGACAAGTTTCTAAAGCGGTTGATGCGTGTGCACACCTTTGGGCCGGCCCCGGCTGTGCCCTCTCACGTATGGATGATGCGATTTCAGCTTAGATTTCTTAACCTTAAAATGCAATGATTTGTGTAGAATACATCTTGACTGTGCTTTACATGAAGTATTTTCTTAAAAGGCTTTGTGTAAAATTAAAGTGTATATTTTCCTACAGACTTCCATTGTGATTTTCCGAGATAGAGCCTTAAAAAAGATTGGCCCTAAGAAATTCATTCAGTGTTTTTCCAAATGAACCCCTCTTCAGTGATACCATTAGAGACCCTTTGCCAATTGCTTTTGGGGTTAAAATTAGAATCTTCTTACAATGCAATTGAAAATTGGCTAGTAAAATAGTTCGCAGTTAATAAAACATGCCGATTTTGCTAAGGTACAGCCTGTGCTTATTTAAAGTCATGGAACTTTTGAGTTTTAAAGGATATAGGATAGTGATTAAGAGTTGAGACTCTGAAGCCAGTCTAGAAGGCAAGTCATTTAACCTTCCTGGGCCTTAGTGTCCACATTGGAAAACAGGGATAATAATAGTAACTACCTCAGGGTTGTTGTAAGGATTCAGTGAGATGATGTATGTAAGATACTTAGCTTGAGTGCCTGGCACATAACGGGCACTCCATAAGGGGTCACTGCTCCTGCTGTTACTAACAATTAGTCTGGTGAGTCTTGGCCAGGGATGGGCAACAAAATCCCTGCAATTTAAAAACTGATGCATTGGCTCACCCCAGATCAGACTTCCCAGTCGGGTGAGGTCCCAGCTGAGAACCCCTTCAGGTGTTTTGGATACCCAACACTTTCTGAACACCATCAGAACCCCAACCCTTTTCTTCCCAGCTTCAGAAATTGGAAGAGAGCGTGGTGAAGTTACTTGCCCATTGTCTCAGTTAATTGGTGGCAGAGCCAAGGCTGTAGGGTTCAGGTCTCTTGACTTTCTGGTTGTGGGGTCCTTCCACCCTTTCTACTGCCTTGTGAGACACTGGGAAAAAAAAGTGGCTCAGATAGACAATCAGTCTGCACAGTGCTGCACACTTTCTAAAGCACACGCTCCTGGCACTCTCTGACCTTAAGAGGCTTGAACGTTGAGTCATGGCAAAACTAGCGAAGCAGGCGTTCAGTAGAGCTCAGTAGTTTAGAAAACTGTGGGGTCATTCTTTTGGATAGACCGTGGCAACACAGCAGTAGCCTGCACTTTGTAATAAAGAAACACCAACTTGAGTTCTAAAAAAACCTAGTCCTACATTCCTTTTTCTTAAAAATAAAACAAAACCTTATTCGTATCATTTTAGTGACTATGAGGTAATGTATGTGAAAGCACTTTGAGAAAAGTATCAAATGTAATTTAACTATAAGGTTGTATTATTACTGTCTATATTTAGAAGATCAAACAGTTGGTTAGATGCTAATTGACTTAATATGCTTTTACCTGTGGGAGACCGAAAAATGGAAATATATAAATAATCACCCCTATGACTTATCACATTTATAAATAGGGAAGTGCTAAATGAATACATGCAGGCAATAGTAAGTGTTTTGCTAAAATTATAGCTCAGCCGAATAACTTCAGAAAACTGCGGACCAACTGTCTGGTTTAAAGATTTTATTTATTTATTTGAGAGAGCGTGCAAGCAGGGGGAGGGGTAGAGGGAGAGGCAGACTCCCCGCTGGGCAGGGAGCCTGATGTGGGGCTCGATCCCGGGATCCCTGGGATTAGGACCTGAACCGAAGGCAGACACTTAACTGGCTGAGCCACCCAGGTGCCCCCAACTTTCTGGTTTAATTGTATAATCATTAAAAAGTAGTAATGTGTACTCCAGAATAAAGCAGCTCTTCCAGGGACCTTGACTCAGGAAGAATTGAGGCCCTCTTTTCCTTGACTGTTTTACCACGATGTGTTCAGCCAGTTAACATCCTGATACGGGGGTGCAGACTCGTACCTGTTGATGTTGACAGTGTCTTTTTTAACCGATGTCCAGTGTGGTTTTGTTAGGGGTTTTTGGAGGGTGGGGTGGGGTGGGATTGATGGCTGTAGAACCAGTGCACTTTGGGAATTAGTTTTCTAGGATTTCTTGCCAGTTAGAAATGAGCTTGAGATTCATCTGTGTGTGTGTGTGTGTTTCTGAAATGAATAGCTAAACAGTTTGCCTATTAGATTATAAATACCCCAGAGTAAATTGCATTGGTGCCCACTTTTGAGTTACAGCTACACTGCATTCCGACTTCTCCCTTCCAGGTTTTGCTGTTGATGTCATTGTTATTGTCAGGCTCTGCCTCCACGGGAGTTTGCATTGGGCTGATAGGGTTGTCTGCGTTTTCATTCATCACAATATTTGGGTTTCATTATCTTGCTTGTTTTACCTGGATTCGGGTCCATCTCTGTGCCCTGCGCATTTGTTATGACCAGTTTCCTTACGTAGATGGATCTCTGTTAAGTTTCTTCTTATGAATTAATAGAACCCTCAGCTTTCTCAACTCTGTCAAGCCAGTAGCTCAGTTGTTTTTTGTTTGTTTTTGTAAATGTCTGCTTTGGTTTGGGATGTGTGGGAGTGGGAAAGAGGGAGAGGCAGCTTCGAGGGAGCTGCCACCCTCTGACAAAGGCAGGCCAAGGCATTCCCACAGGTGCCTGTCCCTTCCGTGTGACAACCCAGGAAATCGTTGAGGCCATTAGCCTCCCTAGTCAGAGAGGTGAGGCCTGGAGCTAGTTCTAAAGCTTGTCCCACTCTTAACAGTCAGGGTAGTTAAATCTTTTGGATAGAATTCCACTTTCCCAACTACCAGAATTTTAAAATTCAAATGCAAGTCTGGCTTTTTTGGGCAAGTGCCTGGAGTTACAGTGATTGTTGTTACCTGCCCTGTTACCACCAGAACTTCACTCCGTTCTCTGCGCTCCGATACTGCCGGGCAGTATGGGCTGATACCCCAACTCTGCCCTGAGCCACCCGTGCGGAGCATCTCCCCAGGTGGCTAAGACAGCATGCAGATCTGTCTCACTTGAAGCTTACTGCAGTGTCCAAAAAGAGTCTTCCTGCTCTGGGGCTGCTGTTTCTCATGCCGTACCAGAGGTGTGGGTTTCGTCTTGAGTAACACATGTAAGGCGGTATTTCCTTCATTTCTGACTTCGTACCCTAGAGCCCTGGAGCAGGACATGAGGGAAGGCTCCACCCTATGATAATCAGCGTAGGAGATCGCATGCTTCTCCCTCGGTGAGGAGGCCAAGGCTGGTCATCTTGATTCTGGGGTGACTTGGAGTGGTAGAGGTCATTCTGAGGATTGTGCCTTCAAAGATGAGCTTTGTGCGTTTTGCGGAGGAGGGACTTACAAGCTGGGTTGATGGTGCATGATTAGTGAGCTAGCACTGGATAAGTGGCCAGCGGTGACTCGATGCCCCGAGTCAGTGAGAGTCCCTGCTTGAGATGTTCCCCCCGCATACAGGACACTAATGTGAGATTGCACTTTTCTCTGGCCTGCTTGGTGAGCTGGGGGATGGCTGCTCTCACTGCACCCTTCCCTCCCTCCAAGTGCACTTCTTTGTTCTTGTGTACAATTGTGAGTTTGAAATTGTTTATGTCTCTTAGAAAAGTTACATCCTTTAATTTTGCCATTGTTGAGTACACATACTGAGCACAGTAGCAAGGCCCAAGGTCACAGATGGCATGTGAATAGATTTAACCTACAGACCATTGGAAGGAAAGCGTGTCTCCTTTAAGTCGAAAGCTTAGCCTCCACTTTGTTGTCAGGACTACACCCCACCCGTGCCCTCTGTGTGTGTTCTGTGAAATCCTTTGTTCATCATTTTACTCAGATGAGGAAGTTTCTGGGTCCCGCATATCCCTCCAAGCTGCTGAGCAGTACATGCAGGGCTGGAGGTGTGGGAGTGTTCTAGTCAGTTCTTCAGGACATGGTGGTGATGAACTGTCCAACGCTAGGGGGCTTCAAGAAAGGAAGTAGTTCATATTTTTGAAGCTTGCTTATTGGGTTTGCTTCTGAGCCTCAGAATAGGAGTTTCAAATGCTGTAATTAAGCAGCATAAACTTCCAGTTGGAGAAGCAAGGCTTCTTCTAGTTAATAAAATTTTCACATGCAAGGATAGTTTTCATCAGTTGTAACACAACAGTAACACAGGTATGCCAAATAAATTTATTTTTCATTCAGAAGATAGTGCAGCATCCTGTAGGTCTTTTAGGGTCCTTACTTGTGAATTCCAAATACTGTTCTGCACAATTCAGAAGTACCATACCATGTGTTGAGAGTTGGCAAGAATGCCGAGAGACGGAGATGTTTCTGGTAGGTGAAGGCCTGGTAAGCCAGCCTGCCTCCATTTTGACAAGCTATTTTTCACTGTGGCCATTGTTCTTGGGATTCCATCATGAGAAATTTTCTGATATCTTGAGAAATCACCTTGATTAGGGTGATTGTCCTTTGGAGAAATTAGTATTCAGAAACTAGAAAGTACAATGAGGTACTCATCTTAGAGTTTTTTAGGGTGTACGTTTGAAAACCCTCATCTCTCAGATCTGTGTAGAGGGTACGTGTTAGATCCACATTCTGTATCTACACCGTTGTGCTGAGAAAGGAGGGGAGCTGGTGAAAGAGGCGTTACTCAGAACTTTCCCTGTTGGTGAACAGAAACTGTGCCCCGGCGTGGTGTGTTGGCCACAAGCAGACTGACTGAACTGTGTGTGCATCCTCAAAACCCCCCGTCTCCTGGGTAGACCCCACACTTTCCCTGCTTGCAATCTGATTCTGCAATGACTATCAGTGGAGAAACCCAGTTTTATGCTTGCTTGTCAAAAATAAGTTTGAACATTTTGTGGTGGTTGACAGAACTTTGTCCTAAAGCTTATGATTCAGCCTTTAAAACTTGTTTAGCGTTTATACCAAAGGTCACGCTCCGCAGGTGTATGCATGGTGGGTGCACGGGGGTGAGGCCTGGAGGGCCTGGCACTGTGTGCGCTGCTGAGGGGACGCTGTGACAATACGGGATGTCACTGAAAACACATCGTTATGGGTCACACTACCAGTGTTGTCAGGTATTTGTTCTTGTAATATATTTTCAGGTGTTTTTTCTAATTTAATTCTCTCGCCGTTGTCTGACTGTGAACTGCTAACAGTGTTAAACTTGATGTAAATAAATGAGGCCCTTGAAAGGGGAATGCCTCTGCCTGTTGTCTCACAAGGCTCGCCAACTTGTGTTCTGTTTTAAATAAAGGTTGCAATATTTTATTGGCAAAGTAGGCTTCTGATCAGAGTGTTTCTCCCACAGTTTCTAAGAGGAAATCTGTGCAGAATGTATTTTTCCCCACAGTAAAATCGAAACCTGTGAGGTAAAGAAGCTGGTATTAGCAACATCCCTCTGGCACATTCTTTCGATTGTCCTCTGTGGGAGTGAATGCTCATTCTTCGATAGATTACACTTTTTGGAAATGGCCAAAGGCATCGTCTGGAGCCCAACAGGTACATATGGTGGGTGATGTGTGTACGCGCAGGGAGGGGGCTGGCCCCGTTTTGGCTTGGAGTATGGTGCCAATTGACAGCAGTTTTATTAGACTGTCCGTTCTTAAAACACCAAAGCTCCGTGTCCTGAGCACTTTATAAAAATGGACTTGTTTGATCCTCATAGCAGCTCTGTGAGGGAAGTGCAGTGATGCTCACTTGGACAAAGGTAGAAAGCAAGGCTCAGCTGTGGTTCGTGGCCTTCTGTGGGTCATAGCGCTAAGGGAAGTGTGCGAGGCCACTGCATCCGGCTCTCTGCCTTGGCCCCTCCCGTGCCCGCGGGGCACTCGCTCTGTGTACGCCATCAGCTGGGGCGAGCTGCCGCTAAAAGGCTAGCAGCTGGTGTGTGGCTCTGAAACTGAAAGACAGAAATCATCCCTCATCAGTGACACCTCTGCTTCTGGGGGCGCCCGGGTGGCTCAGTCGGGGAGCGCCTGCCTTTGGCTCAGGACGTGATCCCAGGGTCCTGGGATTGGTCCTGGCTTCAGGTGTCTGGTCTGGCTCCCTGCTCAACAGAGAGCCGGCTTCTCTCTGACTCGTGCATGCTGTCTCTCAAAATATTAAAGTAAAATCTTATTTACGTAGTGTAGAGCTGGGGTTGTAACAGGATCAGGTAGGCTGCATCTTCTTCCCGAAATACTCCAGACTGAGGCAAGAGCCTGTGGCTAACACTGACCGACCCCACCCCACCTGCCCCCGTGTGATTGTGCAGTGAAGCTGAGCTTACCTTTATTCGGTGGCTGGTGAGAAAAAGTCTCTTCAGTCACGTATCTGAATACTGAGTACATAATGTGGCTCAGGCTAGAGATTCTCTCTGACTTTGAGACTGTGTGAGTGCAATCAAGTGCTCAAGGGGAGGGAGCCGAAGCTTTGTTTTTCCAGAGCTAAACAGAAGAGGGTTGGGGTGGGCTTTAAATAAGGGGATACTTGATGACAGATGAAAGAGAAAGACCTGTGTGCAACTCCAGAAAAGCAAAAGAGAAGAGCCAAGAGAAGGGAAAAGGCAACACATCCCGTGTGTCTAGAAACACAACATTCGCATTTATACACGGCCATTCAAACCTCAAAAAGGACTTTTCTTTTTACAGCCGGGAGCCTGGGACTGACGTTTTCCTGTACAGGAGCACCATGCTGTGAGAGGCTCCTCAGTAAGAGGCTGACGTAATGGTTCAGCCGCTGCGCCAAGCCACGGGGAGGGGTCTGGCGGAGCGGGGATCACCTGTCCGCCCTGAGCGCCAGTGTCCACACCCCCGCTGCTAGAGTTCTGCTAAGTGAGCATGATTACTAGGTCTCAGTAAGAAAGGCCGAGGGTTTTAGAAAAATACAAACTTTTAATCTTCACATATGACACAGCCATGTCAAAACCCCTCACTTAATTTTTTCTTTTAAATCTAACAAGTCTTAACCTCCACCGACATGATTTATATTATTAAAAAAACTCTTCCTCTGTGTACTTTTTCCTTCAGCCTGAGGCTCTGTGCTGATGTTCTGCTCACAGAAGCAGCTCAGCTTCCCTCTGGGAACAACTTGAAAGCTAAGCCCCCAGCCTGCATGCCTGAGGCACAGCCTGGCTGCTGGTAAGCAGAACTGATTCCCCCTGCCCTGTCGGCAAGCACCCCGCGCCCTCCGGCCTCAGCCCGAGTCCCGGCATCTGCAGGCAAGAGCGGGGATGCTCACAAGGTCTTGGGCCACATCTGGCCCACATTTTGGAATGTGGCTCTTTAAGGCACTAAGTGATTTAAAGTGTCGGCTCTGTTTCTGATTTAAGGCCTGCCTTTTTACACACCTTTTGGTGTCACAGCTGGAGGCCAGCCTGCCCCTCCTGCCCTGAGAGTCCCGTTGGTGGAAGGCGGGCAGTTGCAGAAAGTCCTCTTCTACCCTCAAGGGAGGAAATAGTTAATCCTCTGAGAAATAGATTTGCAGCCCTGAGAAGAGAAGAGTTGCTCCTCCTTGGGGATATACACCATCATCTTGGCAATTTGGTCCAGGGCCTCTTCGGTGTAGGGAAGTCCCTGGCTCAGGAAAGCATCGCGTGCGCACAGCCTCACGTGGTGGTACTCCAGTGGCAGGAAGGGGATGAAGAAGTCAATCAGGTTTTCCTTGACAAGACAGCTGTGGCCAAAGCCAGTGTCTGAAATCGAGACCAGAGTTACATGGGGCCCATCTCAACTGGAGTTTTAAGGTGTCCATCTCCAACCCTAAAGCCCGTGTCCAGAACTACAGAGCTGCATCTCCTCTGAGGGGCTAACTCCAAATGTGAGCTCCAGGTGAAGTGGGACACTGCCTGCAGGTCTGTGGTTTCGTTTCAGAGCAGAAAGCAGGAGGCGTGAACCACTGAGCTCACGGACGCTCTTGTTCAGGGTCCCCTGCCTGGGTTTCCAGGGCTGGGACAACTGCTGTCAAAGCCTTGTCAGCAAAGGGGTATAATTTCTTGGACCTTCTCTTGTGTCTACCTGGAGCTGACAGTGAGGTGATGGTACGGTGCATGCTCTGGGCCTTGTCCCCTTCAGAAGCCCACATTCTAGCCCAGGCGTGCCCCTCCCTCAACCTCCCAGCCATCCCCAGAGGTGGGAGCCACTTACCTGTGGACTCAGCAATCTCAGCCTGGAGCCGGGGCACCAGCTGGTCCAGCTGGATTTCTTCTCGGACCCCTCCAGCTTGAAGCAGCTTCAGGACAGCTTCATTGATGGTATTGCTGCCAAGGTTACTGAAAAAGACAAGAGCCTGTGAACACATTTTATTCTTTTTATATTTAGCTATATGGACCACTGAGGTTGTGCACAGCTGACTAGAAGAATGGACATTGAGGGGGCCTCTCTTCCTCCAGAGATCTTGTCATAAACTAAAGTCTGCACAGAAGACACTGTCTTCCTGCCTTGCTCCCTTTTGACACACAGGCCATGCGAGGGGCAGGGCGCAGAGCGATGGGATGACGTAGGGCTTTCCCTTGACCTCTGTAAGAAAGGAGAGGCTTCTAATTCCGGGACTGAGTGGCAGGGGCTAAGGGAGGAGTGCCTAAGGCCTTAAGGCCTAGGGAGATGACTTAAGAGGGAAGATGAGGCTTCTGAGTGCAAGCAGACTGGCCAGTGATCTCGACTGGGCAGTGTGTGTGTCCCGGCCTGGATGGCCAGAGGGCTTGAAGGCATCAGGGCCAGGAGTTGCAGAGGCATGAAGGCAGGTGGAGGCTACCGTCTGCTGCACACACAGAAGTTAGCTTATGAGCCAGAGAGAACCACTAAAGGGGTTTGAGCATGGGAGTGTAGAGTGGTAGGGTGACCTGACTGACTTTCCCTAAGACAATGATCCTAGGGCTACAGAGGCTGGAGTGAGGAGGCATGGTATGGTTACAGAAAAGCAAGTCAGGAGCTTTCTGCAACAGTCCATGTTTAGAGGTAGAGAGAAGGATTGAAGAATTATTTTAGGAAGCCCAGCTGCCAGATGGATGTGAGAAATGAGGGAAAGTCATCAAAACACACAAGCATCTTTCGTGAGCTGCCTGCTGTCCCCCAGCCACTGACAAGTTGCATGTATTAAGGAGAAGGGTGGTGATGGAAGCTTGGAACTACACACACACACACACACACACACACACACACACACACACGTTTTACACCTGCTCATGATCTAAGGGTTATGATAGCAATAGGCAACTGGAATGATGGGTCCAAAGCACAAGAGAGAGGGCTGGGTTAGAGAGAGATGACAGAGAAAGGGGTAAGGAGAGAAGAAATCAGGGGTGCCTGGCTGGTTCAGTTGGAGTATGCAACTCTTGATCTCTGGGTCATGAGTTCAAGCCCCATGTTGGGTGTAGAGGTGACTTAAATAAAACTTAAAAAGAAATGGGAGCCAGCACCGGGGAAGCTAGGAGGAGGAGGTGGGGACCAGTAGCATTTCCTCTGGGTCCCTCTCCCCCTAGCTGGGTGCATACTTGTCCCCTGACGTGCAGCTTTCCAGGCCCCTACCAGCTCCTTAAGCCAAGCTCTGCTCAGGCCCGCAGCGTGAGGGAGCAGCTCCATTCTCTCCTTCCGAAGCTCTGGCGAGCTCTGATGGTCACAGATACATTAACCCATCCGTCTGCCTGTGGAGCGTTTGAGCGTGTCCTCTGCTGCTGGGGAGCCAGGACTGCCCAGTGATGCCATGCCTCCTTCCTGTGGGCACCGGGGCACCCCTCCCAGCTAGATGTTTCCAGGGGTCCTGATTCCCAGCTAGAGAGCCCAGCAGGGACAAGGGTTGTCTCCACCCTTTGCTCAAATTCAACTGCCCAGCCAGACTTCCTGTGACGCCTGCAGGTAGAGAGCCCACTCCCGCCGCTGCAGGAAGGCCTAGCCAGGTCATCTCTGTACACGCCACAAGTGGCCACAATCCCATCAACAGAGGCAAGGGCTGTCCCCTGCCAAGGGACTGCCACATCCTGCATTCTCCATGGGTGGCAAGGGAGGGTAGGAAGCCAGGTGGGCGGGAGGGTAGGAAGCCAGGGAGAGGAGGGGGATGCACTCATGCAGCCCCCAGAGCATGGACGGCTATGTGTGGTGCTCAATAAACTATTTGTCTACACCATTTCCATCTCTCTCCTCAATTTCTCTTGTTTTGTCCCACAGCCCAGATCGTCTTCCTCTTTGTTATGGGTGGCTTTTATCTCACTAAGACCCTGGGCACCCTGTCTATTCACCTGTCCCAGTCTTCAGCTCCTCAGGACTGCCCCTCAGGCACCAAGATTGCTGCTTTAGAGAGCTCGGGTCTTCCGGGAGCACCTCTGAAGCCCAGCCCATCCCCTAGCTCTGGGACAGGACAACATGTCCTCCACCCAGTCCTCAGTCCTAAGACCCCAAAGGAAGGGGATGTCAAAGGCTTCTCCCAAACTCTTAAACTCCAACCCTAATTTCTAAGTCTTTCTTTTTTTTTTTTAAGATTTTATTTATTTATTTGACAGAGAGAATCACAGCCAGAGAGGGAACACAAGCAGGGGGACTGAGAGAGGGAGAAGCAGGCTTCCTGCCGAGCAGGGAGCCCGATGTGGGGCTCGATCCTGGGTCTCCGGGATCATGACTTGAGCCGAAGGCAGTCACTTAACCAACTGAGCCACCCAGGTGCCCCGTAATTTCTAAGTCTTTCTTAAAGAAGAGATAGAAACACTCAGTTATTAATCTCTCAAAGCCTTAGTGTCATCTGTAAAATAATTGGACCAATTTCAGACTGCCCCCTTACCTCACCTTAGGTTCAATGGTCAACAAATACACATTTCTACAAGGCCATGAACAATTTACATTCGTATTGTTCTTTTAATTGTACAAAGTCCTTTCTCCTCTTTCCCTGACAACAGCCCAAACAGAACAGACACTAACCACCCTTTCATTGTACTCCTTCACTGAGAAGAGGACAAAGCTCTGATCTCCAGAGTTCCATGACCCTATCCCAGGAGCATTTTCTAGAATGGGAGGGACAGGTGAGAGTCCCTGGCGTTGGTGGAGGCCCTCGCGCCCGGCACCCAGAACACCCCTGCTCCGACGGCCGCCACCACCTTCCTGCAGGCAGCACGCTTAGGAGCTCTCTCAGGATTAACTGGTGGCCTTAAACACATGTGACTTGTTCCCACTAACAGTTCGAATCAGCCACACTTTTCTCTCAAGCACACGAGCTCTCAGCACCCAGATGAAGCCGGTCTTCCCTGATCCATCCCTAGGATACGGTCCGTCCCCGACTGAGGATTTTTCTACTTGACAAGGGTACAAAAGCAATAAACATTTGAAGAAATGAATTTCAGTCTTTTCCTGGGCTAGCGATGCACACGGTACGATCCTGACTTGATGCTGGGCAGTGGCTCCATAATCAGAGGGGTCAACAAGTGACCTCCTTACAGTCACACTGTTTCTGTCAGTGAGGCACTCAGCCAATTACGTGAGGCAGTCAGCACTGTTAGAAGACAGGCTTTGTTCTGGATGGTTCTGCCCAACTGCAGGCTAATGTGTGTGTTGTGAGCACACTTAAAGTGGGCTAGGCTGAGCTATAGTGTTTGGTAGGTTAGGCGTGTTAAACACATTTCCAACTCACACGAGCTCGTTGGGCCATGATCCCCCTGCAAACTGAGGAAGGTCTGTACCTGGAAACCTTCGGGCTTCAGAAGGGCTGCTTTGCAGACATGGGGGCAGGGGTGGGGAAGGCGCTGAGCTGCACAGTCAGCCTGGCTGGCCTGGGTGGGGGGCACGGCCCTATCACAGGTGTACGTCCTCCCCAGGGGATTCCTTATGACGGGCTGGCACGGCCTCTCCATCCCCCAGCAAGAGTGGGCCCCACAGGGTGACTTTTCCTCCAATGGCTTTTGCCCCAGGCCAGGTCACTGAGGGAAGGGCAGGATGAGAAGGGACTAGGGCACTGCCTGCAGGTCAATGACCAAAATACTACAAAGGCAAATGTTTGCCTTGAGACCACAAGGTCACCTGGGTCGCATTAGGAAGTGCTGGCCTTGGCAGGAGTGAGGGCTTCCCAAGCTGAGAACTGAGCAGGAAAGGCAGCGCCCTGGCACAGTAGCTCAAGTCGGGGAAAGGTCAGATTCTCTGCTCTTATAAAATCACCTTGGGGGGCTTGGGGGATTCAGTTGGTTAAGCATCTGCCTTTGACTCAGGTCATAGTCCTGGGGCCACCGTTGGGCTCCCTGCTTCTCCCTTTATCCCTCAGCCTGCTCGTGTTCTCTCTCTCTCAAATATTTGTTAAAAAATAAAAAAATAAAATTCCCTTGGGACAACTCCCTTCCTCCCAATGCTGCACCCCTCCACAGTGCACGGTCAAGTCCCATAAGCCTTAATCACAGAGCAGGAAGGGCTTGCTGTCACCACACTGAAATCCCAACTGGGCAAGTTTCAACAGGTTTCATATCGTCTTGTGGGTCCACAGTGACACAATATCCGCCTCCAGGCCTGGCTCCTCAACACGTTCCAAGCTGGATGAAAACCCAGATTCCCTAATTCTCTACCTTCACAGGGTACACACAAAACTGAAGTAAAGCCCCCAGCCAGCACTATGGGGCTATGGGGGGTGAGAAGGGGGTTGAGGGAGAGGGAGCAATGGGTCATTCTTCCACTCTGAGCGCAAGAAGCAGTTTGTGAAGCACTTTGGGCTCGGCCAACAGGAACCCAAACTTGACCTCCAACAGAGGTTGGGCAGGACTTTCCCAGTTGGGGCCACCACAAAAAGATAGGATTGGGCAAGCGGATTTCTCAATTCAATCTTTCCAAAGCCATTTCCAGAGCAAAGAGGCAAACAAAACAGGTAATGTTATATAATGGTTAAGGGATGAGTCCTGCATGGTCAGGGAACATCTCAGCACAGATGTGAAAGTGTGAGCTGGTCATTCAACACATCATACCCTGAATTTGGAGCCAGTGACTTCCTGTCATGATCAGAGAAGAAACAGACCTTTCAAGGCTAGAGAAAGAACCAGCCATGTTGGACTTAGTGGGACACCATCCTCCAATTGGGTCTACCTTGGGAATTTTCAGGGATACTTTGTACTTACTTTTCAACAAATGTGCTGCTTTGAAAACCCAATGCCCTTTTAAGAAGGGACTCACAGTATGAGTTATATTCTAAACTATATTACAAAGCCACAATAATCAACATAGTATAGTATTGGTATAAAAACAGACACAGAGATCAGTGGAACAAAATAGCCCAGAAATAAAGCCATGCACATATGGTCAGTTAATTTATGACAAAGGAGCCAAGAATATACAATGGGGAAAGGACAGTCTCTTCAATAAATGGTGTTGGGAAAACTGAACAGCCACATACAGAAGAATGAAATGGACCACTACCTCACACCGTACACAAAAATTAACTCAAAATGGATTAGACTTAGATGGGAGATCTGAAACCATAAAACTCTTAGAAGAAAACAGGCAGTAAGTTCTCTGACATGGGTCTTGGCAATGATTTTTTTGGATTTGACACCAAAGGGAAAAATAAGCAAGCAGGACCACATCCTAAAAAGTTCTGCATAGCAATAGAAACCAATAAAATGAAAAGGCAGCCCACTTAATGGGAGAAAATATTTGCAAATCACATATCTGATAAGGGTTAAAATCCCCAAAATATAAAGAGCTCATACAACTCAGTAGCAAAAAATAATCTGATGGTAGATTAATAAAATGGGTAGAGGATCTGAATAGACATTTTCCAAAGGAGATACAGATGGCCAACAGGTAGATGAAAGGGTGCTTAACATCACTGATCATCAGGGAAATGCAAATGGAGACCATAATGAGATACCACCTCACATCTGTGAGAATAGCTATAACCAAAGACTAGAAATAACAAGTGTTATTGAGGATGTGGAGAAAAGGGAACCCTTGTGCCCTGGAGTGGGAATGTAACTGGTGCGGCCACTGTGGGAAACACTATGGAGGCTCCGCGGAAAGCCAAAGGTAAAATTACCCTGTGATCCAACAGTTCCACTTCTGGAGATTTATCCAAAGTATGGGAATAAGCTAAGTACCCACTGACGAATGACGACGATGTGCTACACACATACACACACACACACACACAATGGAGTATTCCTAAAATTCCATAGAACATAATGAAATCTTGCCATTTGCAAAAACAATCCTGACGGCACCATGCGAAAGGAGTTAAGTCAGAGAAAGACAAATTCTGTATGATCTCACTCATATGTGGAAAACTGGTAACAACAACTATGAACCAGGCTCTCAGATACCAAGAACAGATGGCCGGTTGCCAGAGGCCAGGGGCGACAGGTAATGAGTAAGTCGCGGGCCACAGAGCACAGCGTGGCGGCCGGGTTAATAACACCGTATCGTGTACTTGAAGGCTGCCCAGAGAGTAGATCTTCAAAGTTCGAATCACAGGACAGAAGTTGTGTCCTTACATATGATAACAGGTGTTAATCAGACTTAACTGCAATCATTTCACAATACGTGTATATACAACGAGGGAATCATGTTGCACACCTGAAACTATGATGTCAATTACAGGTCAACTATAAAGACCTCAAATCCCCAAAATGCCCTCCTAAGAAGGGATGCCTAGTGAGTGAGCGGACCCCGAGGAGGCTATGTACTCTAGGGACTCTGAGGGGAGCCTCACCACCCTAAGACAGCCACGGGGGGTGGGGGGAGGACAATGAGGCGCAGCTGCTCTTCCTTAGGTGGCCTGTGCCAGCGACGGCATGGTGAGGGGTGGGAGGCAGAGTCTTTCCAGGTGCCTTAGCGGTAGGCTCTGAGGAAGGACCCGGGAGAGGAAGGCTCCCCACTGTTGCTACCACCCAAGCAGTGAGGCTTCTGTTTCCTCTGCTGGAATGTGTTGGTTTCCCTTGTAGAGAAGGGTCTGCCCAGGGCAGGTGTGGAAGCCTCTGCTCCCCGGTCAGCTGACTCCCGAGCGGCACCTGGACAGAGGGACCTCCCTTCCTTCCCCCAGCCCTCCTGATTACTGTTCCTCAGACCTTACCTGAGAAAAAGAAAGATGGTTTTCAGGGACTCGACCCTGTGATTCTCAGGGGTCTGGCCTGCCAGGTGTGGCCTGAGGGCCTCCAGCAGGTCCGGGTGTAGCTTCTCGGCCTCATCGAAGATGAACAGGGTCTGCTGGCAGTGCTTCTGTGTCTCCTTGATTTGACTTGTTAGCTTCTCCTGCAGGGAATACAGGGAGCTGCTGGGATCTGGGGAGGGGGGAGGCCCTTTCCCATCCTCCAACCCTACAGTCGCACTCTGGTGTCCGCAATGGCTCCCACCCTCAAACTACCAATCCACACCTCTGCGGGCAGGCGGGGCTAGGGCCCACACCTCTGATGAGCTTCCCAGGTGATTCTCGTGTTCCCTGAGCTTCGTGGAGAGGAAGAGGGTTGGCCTGGCCTTGGAAATAGGCCCCCAGCCTTTGCCTTGCTGCCTGGGCTCCAGGGTGAGGTTCCATCCCAGGACAAACCAGTCAGCCTCCCTGGGGTAGGGGTCAGGCTCTGATACCAGGGAGAGAGGCGCAGCAGGTTCACGTGACCAGAGGTGGCCACAGTGCCCTGTCTTGAACTCCTAGGAGCAGGTGCTCATGAGTACCCAGGCTAGGCTCAGACCTCAGGGGAGAAATCTGGGTGGGATCTGTCTGGGACTCAGCCAGCTGGCTCCTGGGGTACCCCAGCCCCGGCCACAGTAGAAAGCCCTCTGTGAGCTTCACCAGGAGAACAGGGCCAGTGCCTGCAGCAGGTGGGTCTGTCAGCAGAGCCCCCTCTCCATCCACCTCTGGCCTCCCTGGATTCTGATTGCAACCCCGTTGTGTGTTTGTGTGCGTGTGTGTGTGCGTGCGTGTGGATTTTCACAGCAGTTCTGCCTCAAAGCCAGTTTGTTCTTTCTGGGAAGCGCTGGCGGACTTGCCACCAGACCTTGGGACACTCCCCCCAGCCTCCGCCCTCCAGTGGGCATTGCAGCAGCTGCTGACTCAGCCATCTCTGTCCCCGCAGCCTTACATAATCTTCCCAGGTTAACACACTGCAGAGTGGAACTGAAAGCGAAGGACAGATGTAGTCATCTCTGTCATGCTG
Source organism: Spilogale gracilis (assembly GCA_004023965.1). Taxonomy (NCBI): domain Eukaryota; kingdom Metazoa; phylum Chordata; class Mammalia; order Carnivora; family Mephitidae; genus Spilogale; species Spilogale gracilis. The sequence continues at coordinate 68,917 of PITA01003486.1, read as the reverse complement.
CAATGACTCGACATTTTGCTCACAGTCTGGCTTATCTGAAATACTGTCTTGAATGGAAGAAACCCAAAAGAGCAGAGCGACAAGGACAAATTTTTCCCCTTACTTGCTGGTGATTTGGGGAAGCCATTTAAAATCTTATGTGATATGCCTCCTTAAAAAAAAAAAAAAAAAGGCAGGGTATAGGCTCCTGAGTGTGTCCGTCTGCTCAGGTCATGATCTCAGGGCTGTGAGATGGAGCCCTGTGACGGGCTTCACGCTGGGTGTGCAGCCTGCTTTGGGTTCTCCCTCCCCCCTTTCTGTGCCCTACTCTCCCCAAAAAGCAGGATCTGCAACTTTCGGTCCAACGGTAATCACAGTGACATACAACCTGAAGGACGCACATCAAAATGTGAGCTGCGCTTGTCTGTGTGTGTGGAGATTATGATAAAGTTTTTGCTTCTGTCTGTCCCACATTTCCTGCAAAATTGCCACTACTTCGAGAACAGACAACAAACACTGTATTCACTGTTGAAGCTCAGTGTGCGGCTGATAAGGAGGCAGAGCTCAAGATGCGTGTTCTTTCCTCCACACGCTCAGGGCCTTATTTATGTGGAGTGGTGTCACCAGGGCCACCAACCCCCATAGCCAGGCTTCTCCCAGGCCACTTCCTTGCAGGGACGGGCTGATTTCAGGCCTTCCGTCCCATCCTCAAAGCCTGCTGCTCAGCTTCTCTGAGCCTCGGTCTGTCCCGACGGCAGAGGCCCCTGGCGCCGCCCCGCCTCACCTTGTACAGGTCCACATACTTCGGGTGGGGAAAGTGTAGGGTGGCGATGAACGTCTTGATGCAGTCGCTCTTCAGCCCGTCCCGGTACAGGTTTTCTGCCAGCAGCCGCGCCACGAAGTTCTTGCCTGTGCCCGACCAGCCGTGGAAGGACAGGGCCAGGGCCTTGCCCGGACGGGGCAGGTCTAAGTAGCCCTTCACCATCGTCAGGACCAGCTCCCGGGCCAGATGCTGGCCATGCAGTCGCACACTCAGGTCAGATTCTAGGCCTAAGAGCAGGAAAGAGGCAGCCATGCTGATGTCGCACAGGTGTGGTCCCCACCAGGCTCAGCTGACAGCGGGGAGACGGAGCACCTCTGAACATCCCTGAGGGGGGCGCTGCAGGAAGCAGGCAAATCACCTATGCAGATTGCCTGGCCTCAGGATAAGAAACCACTGGGCAGAACTTGCAGCCCAAAGGCATTCATGGGCTATTTTTGAAGGGCTTGAGAAAACAAAATTGAATGTAGAGAGAAGGGAATCACCCTTTCTGAAGGTCCTGAAGACACCCCAGAATGGTTAGCAGAGGGCACCTGGTTGGCTCAGTCGGTTAAGCGCTTGCCTTCCGCTCAGGTCATGATCTCAGGGTCATGGGATCGAGTCCCCTAGGGGCTCCCTACTCAAAGAGAAGTCTGCTTCTCCCTCTGCCCTCTCCCCACCTGTGCATATGCCTGCATGAGCACAAGAGCTCTCTCTTTCTCTCAAATAAAGTCTTAAAAACAAAACAAAACACACAAAAAGAAATGGTTGGCAGAATCCTGTCTGGAGGAGGAAGTCCATCCCTATGCCCAAGAGGCTGCTCCCACCCAGAGATTCTGGGAGCCCCCAAATGCTTTGTGGGGACAACCTCACATGAATAAATTCAGTTCAGCAAGCACATTGTTGAGGGTGGCTAGTGTGTTCACGGTCCTCTGTGAGGCCTTCCTTCCTTCCAGCCATGACGTTACAGGGTGTGGAGACAGGGGCTCTGGGACCCACAGCGGACACAGGGAGGGCGTTCTGTCAGCTGTAGGCAGGACAATATAGGGTGCCTTGCACCTGAGCCATTCCCCCTGGACAGCCTCTCTTCCCCAAAGATCCCCAGCCACTCAGGGCCATGCGAGGTGCCACCTGTGAAGTTGTTGGAGATCCTGCAGTCCCCGCTGTCACAGCAGGCCTGGAAGCTGCAGTACCACGAGGTCAGGATGTCCACGTACTGCTGGCCCAACACGGGAAGGCTCCAGCCTGGAAAAGGGGGAGCTGTGAGACAGGGACAGAGCCCAGGGCCACAGTGAAGGTGGACACGGTCTCCCTGCAACCAAGCAGAGCAGTTCCTCCTGTCCTTGGTCCTCCCTCGAGAGCTGCTCCTCACTGCTCTTCCCTGGTTCTTGCTCGTGCCTGGCCAGGGCATAAGCAGGAGAGGGCACCCCCAGCTTGGAGGAAGTCGATGGCCTTGTTACGGATACAGCTCCATCAAAGGTTCAAGTTGTTCAACAAGTACGGCTTTGCCAGAAGGGTAAGAAAGCCAGAGCTGCCCATAAGTGTTTGCGGTCCCGCAGGGAGACCAGCAGCAGCTGGTGATGCCCATTCTGGCTACTTGCTTTGAATTCCCAAGTGGGTCAATTACAGCCAACCCCAAGGGCCTCTCAATTCTTTTGTCAAATGTCAATTTGAACATACCCAGCACTAGCAAAAACACAACCAAAGCCCAACCACTGAGACTTAGAAATCTTTTGATTTGAATGAAAGATGTTCACAGCACCATTGTAGGACTGCCATTAGAGGAGCACTGGGGACCTAGACTTTTCGACACAGACTGCAAGGAGCCTCGGAGCATCTAGTCCAGGTCAGTGATGTGACAGACAATCCCGCCCGAGGATCTGTCACTGACGGAGCGGGAACCAGAACACAGGTACAGGACTCATCAGCAGCAGAAAAGAGAAGGGACAGGGGTAGTGCGTGCCTCTGCTGAAAGCCCAGAATAAGGCGGAGAAGAGCAGCTCCTCGGAATAATGCCAGGTGGGCTGGGAGACTCAAGGAAGTGTGAGCGGTCCGGAGGGGTCAAGGACAGGCGAAGAGGGCAGGGCAGCCGGGCCCACTCGGGCGTGCCCGGGGGACGAGATGGCCTTGCTACGGATACAGGCCGGGGACGCGGCCCGGGCCTCCTGCCCACCGCCTGGGCTGGGGCCGAGGCCGACCGCCGGGACAGCGGCGCCCGGCTTCCCCGGCCAGCGCACGTTCATCCCCCGCCCCTCCAGACCCTCGGCCCCCCACTCCCCCAACCTTCCCACCCCCCTATCGCCCCCACCGCGCCACCCCCTCCCGCGGCCGGAGGAGCCCGGGAGGCCGCTCTTACCCAGGAGCCCCGCGCCAGCCTCCTCGGCGCGCTCACAGTCCTCGGGCCACACGCGGCAGCGCAGGAGCGCCCAGTACCGTCGGGAGAGAGCAGCGGCCGCCCTCAGCCGCTCGCGCAGGCCCCAGAGGAGCTCCTGGGCCCCGTCCGGCGGGTTCGCGTCGTCGCCGGGTCCCAGCGCTCCCGGGCGCGGCAGCAGCAGCAGCAGCAGCAGCAGCAGCAGCAGCGGGCGCAGGCGCAAGCGCAGCATGGCTCTCCCGCCGCCGGGCTCTCGGCGCTGCCGGGCCGGCCGGGGCGATGGGCGCCGCCGCGGGAACCGAGGCCCAGGCCCGCGGCCCGAGCGCACCCCGAGGCTGCCCGCAAGCGCCGCCCACCGCCGGGGCTAGCTTCCGGCCGCGAGCTATTCTGGGGAGGCTGCGGGTGCCGAGGAGGGGCAGCCACCCGGCGAGTCCCTTCGGCAGCCCTGGACCCGTCCGAGGCCGGCCCGGTAAGGGTCCCTGTCTTCGCCCTGCCCCTGGCGGCAGATCAGCCTCGGGCAGGCTCGCAGCTTGTGGCCGGGAGCCGGAGCCGAGTCAGCTGGGTGGGGAGGGGCCCCGGGTGGGGGCGGAGACCCCGCCCGGGAAGTGAAACCGCGGCCGGCAGCAGCAGGTTTCCACAGCTGGGGGTGGGCCCAGGGCTCCAGGCTGCAGATGCTCGGCTCCCGGAAAGTCGCAGTCGGGGGAGCACCGTTGAAGCAAGTCTGGCTAATACTGTGTGCGCTCTCTTGGCTACGCTGGCAACTTTCACTGGCAGGACTTGAGGGCGCCTTTCCTCTAGGACCCCTTCTCACAGAATGAGCCTGCCACCTGCTTGCCAAATTTCAGAAGAGCTTAATGCAGTTTTTCAAAATCACCTGAATGAAGTCACTGGCCCTCTCGTCCTTGGAACAGGGTGCCCTCTAGAGGTCGTGGGACTTGACTAATGAATGGCACAGGCTCGTTGGCTTTGAGGTTGGGTTTTGCAGACGGTAAAGTGAATCCAAGCGCCAGGCCTCACGATGTCCCCGTCTCTCAGCTCACACTCAGCAGCTCACCACATCTGCCCTGCCTCTCTTTAGTTACAGAAACCCGTTAGGGTCCCAGCACGGTTAGGCCGCTGCACACTGTATGTCTCAGCCACTCGGAGTGAGGCAACGTCGAACCCAAACCTCCCACAGAGCAGCTTCCCCAGCCCCGCTGCGTGCGCAGCCAAGCTCAGGAAACCTGGCACTGACCGTCAGTTAACAAGGAGCACACCTTTACGCTTATCTGGAAACTGAAAACATGAACTCATTCAGTGAGTTAGCGTGGATGGCAACCCAGTATGGCCCTTACCATTTTCTATGTGTGACCTTTGGTGCCCTATGCCTGATGTCCCACTTAGAAAATAGCATAATAGAAGTTACTTGAAGGAAGGCTGTGGGCGTTCATGAGCTCATTCAGTTACATGCTGACCTTTATTATTATTATATATGCTCCACCCTGGATGAGGCTCTGGATGGTCTACACAGGAGGCTTGGATGATTTTATTTATAGTAGTGGTGTTTACAAGTGCATTTATGGTGATAAGATTACCAATAGTAACACTAATTTCGTTTAAAAACCCAAGTTTTAGGACTGTGAAAGTAATAGTCTCTACTTTAAACTCTCATGTAGGACTAACTGCTAATTTCTGCAGTGTTCTGATTTGAATTTAGCATTTAGTGGTAAATAAAGTAGGCAGCTGGAAAGTGCTTGTACAGACACCTTGATTTCAAGAGGACATTTTTTTCCTAAGAGTAAAGGCAAGCACTTTTTTAAAAAAATCACCTTTGTCAGTTCTACACAGAAACAATGGATCCAAACACCAGTTTTTAGAGCAAACCTCAGGTTTCAATAAACCGCTAACATTTCATTCTCAGGACTTGGAGGCAGTGCTTGCCAAGTCTAGGAGCGAGATCTCATGGACAATGGGGACATCTAGAGGCTGTCGTGAATACTACAGGCTGCCATGATTCCTTAGCACGCAAATTTCCATGCTACTCAAGCGTGCTCCAGGGACTAGCTGCACCATCTGGGGAAGCACCATCCGGGGAGCTTGTTAGAAATTCAGAATCTCAGGGCTCAAAACTATTTAATCAAAATCTGCATTTTAACAAAGTTTAAGAGAAAACAGACACACAACACCTATACTGAGGTCATTGAAATAGCGCCATGCTTTGCCACAGACCTCTTCCCCACCCTGCTGGGGGCAGGCGGAACTCTCTGCCCTAAAAACAATCTCTAAGTAAAAAATCAAGCCTTTATCTCTAGTTACACTTGGCATGTAAAAAGCAAACTCTGAAAACATAAAATCAATGTTTCACAGCTCATCTATACACTGGTGGCTCCTTTATTTCATATTTATACTAAGGAGCAACTCAAACGACACAGTGGATTCAGAGGGTCCTTTCCAGAGACAGGGCACGCCTGATGGAAACCTTCCCATGGTTTTCCACACCCCTGAAGGGATGAAACAGGACACAGGCCCAAGAGGGTACGTACTTTAGAAATTGGATTTCTACATACACGGCAGGCCTGGCTCACTCTCCCCTTCTTCCATGTGGGTTCTGCCTACCTCTGACCTTCCTGAACCATCCCCCACCCCCACCCCATGATTCGTTCCTGCTCGGATTTCTACTGTAATTCATTGACGTCATTCCTGACACACTTGGTGCTTCACGTTTCCTTCTGTTGGGGCCGTCTGTTCTCTTGAGGGGACTCCCAAAGCCCAAATGTCTACTGAAGACCGAACACTTCATGAACCCTCTCTACTTCCAGCTAGCTGCCTTCTTCCAGCTTTAATACCAGTCCTTCTGACATGCTTGAGAAGCAAACAAAGCCTCAATGGTACCTGAAAAAGGATCACAGATGAGTCAGTGAAGAACAGGAGGCTGCAGCCTCCCACCGGTATCCAAGCGCACGGGATGAACGGTGGCACAAACAAAAATGCGGCAAACCACGTAAAACTTATGAAGTTTCTGTTTCGTCATCTAGTTGAGGCTCATGATGCTGGATTTCTATTTAAAAATTTAAAAATCAGGCTGTCCAAAGAATAATAATCACGGCCCTGGTCTCCTCCATGTCTGTATGGGCTGATAGTAAGTTCTTCTGGATTTGTAATGCTTTACTCCTAAAGCTGCAGAATGGACTGAACTACTAAATATATAAAAAGCACCTAAGAATTATCCAATGGAAACTTCTGGTAGTCACAACCTGGGATGGGCCTTTTGGAGGCCAGTAAGTGCAAAGGTCTTACTCATCAGACACCGTGAAACAGACCCTGTGGAGGTTTAAGTGGGTACAGAAGGAGTCATCTTTTTCGGTCCCCTAACAAAACAGAAAGGAAGCTGGAACAGAGAACACTGAAAATAGCTTCAAAGAAGTGGGGGGGAAGGAATAAAAGGAAAATATGATGCATTGATACTTATTAAAATCTTTATTCCTTTTTTAGAATTGAAACCCACAGAACCCATTAGACATCTCGGTGCTGCCTGTCCCGTCTGGTGTCTTACCCAGCCCAGTCCCCCGCTGTGCAGCAGCCGAGAGGAAATCCTTGACAGATCAAAACCCAGGACTGCAGTTCCGGCACCTCCCTCTGAAGCAAATAAATTAGCTTCCCAGTAAGTTATTCCCAGCTCCCCCCCCTTACATTTCGCATTTGTGAGTAACACCTTAGTTCCCTAAAAACCTGTGGCAGTGGAGTACCCAGCCCCTGCCTTTTCAACCCAGACTGGACACATGGAAGGGAGAGAAACTGGCCTTCCCCCGGACAATAGGTTTCACGAAGTCAGGTCCGTGTGGCTGCTGCGTGTGCCCGGCGGCATGTGCTGGTTGAATGGTCTTTGTGTCACTTCGGGCCACCCGCAGGACTGAGGAGAGACCCTTTCACTAGCTTCAAGTTCTTCAGCAACATAAGTCAGTGTTTCCGTGTGTCAAAATAAATACATTTTTTTCTTGCTACAATACAGATAGGACTATATACATACATATGCCTTTACTCATGTTTCCTGAAGCTCAAGCTCGTAAGATCACTCCTGTGGGACACTCAGTGACAAACGCGGCTTTATCACCAGTGACATGTGGTCATTTACAGTCAAATAAGACTACAGGGACCACTGAGAATGGACGCCAAAGGAATATGGTGGATGGTGTGGAGGGGAAGGGAAAGTCAAAGTCCTTTTTCTTTTCTTTTTCTTTTTAAGGAAAAGAAAAGATGAATTTCCTTGGAAGAATTTGTTGTTCCGGTGACACTGGAAAATTGCCATGTACAGGATTCATCTTTCCCCAAATAATATGCAATAGATGTACCTGAATTCTTCCATTTCCTCCTTAAATCTCATTTGATATATTATTCCTAAGTGCAACAGAGAGAAATGCCTTATTAATATATTATTGAATATTCTGAGCAAATCACAGATCCTGTCTATTAATTTGTTTTGCACAGAAAATTATTTATACTCAAACCCAAATAGAGCCTACTGAAGAACAATTTAGAATAAAACTTCTATAACCATATTCCCCCACTCAAACTCTGAAATAGACGTATTTAAGAAGTGGGAGGAAGTAAGGAAATGGCATTCAGTTCCGATTTTCCTAGTGGGATAATATCAAAATGTACCCACTTGTACCTTTAGATGTTGGCTGGGCACGCCCAACCTAGGACTGACCAAGAACCCTTCTAGTGACTTGTCTGAGTGTAACAGTGCTAAAGAAACCACAAAGAGGACATGGTGACAAAACTTAAAAAAAAAAAAGATATCAGCCTCTATTTTCAAATACCATTTTTGTGACCATATGGTTTTTAGGGCTATAAGCTTTTGGTTGGTTTTCTCTAAGATTTGCCTAAACTTAGCTGATTCCAATCCTGATTAGAACATAAATCTATGTTCCAAGAGTCCTGTGATACCACCCTATTAGTGAACAACTTCAACCATGATAGATCTGAACACCTCTTAAGATCATGAATTTTATAACAGTAGGAAACAGAATGAACTTATACATTTCTGTCATGTTTTGAAAAAAGGATGGGATATTCTTTCCTGCTTATTTCCTTAGCAATATCTTCTGCCTTCAATATTATGAAATAAGCTCCCAGTTGGAGAACAAGTCTTACTCATTCTGCCGCCACACTACAAGTACCACACGTCTGCAAGAACACTGGGCCATCATTTGGTGGAACCAACCTTCACCCAGGCAAGCCAGCTACCTCCCTCCAGCCAGCTCCCTCTTACTCTAGGTGAGCACCATCCATGATATTCTCCAGCTCAACTGTGAATTTTACTTGACACACACAGTAAATGGCCTCACAATTGGAATCTAAGACCTATTAACATCGTTTCAGTGTTTTGTGCTAACACCTGGCTTCTTAGATTCAATATCTTCTTTTAGAACTCAACCCATTCTTGTGGATGTCTCAAAATGTCATACAAAGTACAAAAGCATCCTGACCTCACGCTGTTGTTAACAGTTACAGGTTGCCCAGCTGGCTTTCAATGCAAGAAAATGATTCTAAGCTGTTTCTGAATGGCTGACTGCCCACACTGGTCTCCAGTGGCTGGTGTGGCACTCGCTCCCCACACCATTTAAACAGCAGCCTCTGCGCGACAGAAGTGCAAGGCTGGACCGGCCCCCAGACAGGAAGCAATGGCTCACTGGTCCAGGAGGCTCTGCTGGAACACAGACCGAGATGAGCCTGGCCTTCTGTCGCTGCTGGGACAGGGACACCAGTGCTTCACCACTGGTTCTGAACGCCCACGAAATTAAATGAGGGAATCAGGGCGTGACATAAATCAAAATCTTAAGGCTCTTCCTGGTAACCCTCATCTTGAGGCTCAGAGAGCTTCAACTCTTTGTTCCCAGTTGTTGGCATGGCCCATTATCACAAGATGGGTCTAGCCGCCCGCAGTGTGCACGGTCCGCTGAGCGAGGGGCTGGCTTTTCCCATGAGAGGGGCACAGACAGGACTGCCAATCTCTTGGGAACAGCAGCTTCAGTGACCGAATGCCTTAAAGGCTGCGGTGGAAATTCACTTCAGATGAGAAATCAGGATGGCAGAGATCATAGGCAACTTATCTTATCTCTCATTCAAGGTATTAGTTCAGTTTACTGTTAATTCAGAAAGGCTTCGCCTGCTTTGGGACAAAAGGAAAAGGAGCAGTCTCCATGAGAGCATCCTGCTTGGACAATGTGGGGGGTTACTGGGATGCACCTGTGAGCACACAGCTCTCACTGAGATTCAAGTCATGTTTGCTTTTCCACACCTGTGGAGCTCAAATACTGGGGGGCTTCCCCACTTCCGGTGCCATCTCTTCCTCCCTCCCCTAAGAGCTCATGAAGCACTACCAGCCAATCACTTAAAAGCCTAAGCATCCTTTCTGCTTTTGTCTTTCCCACTACTTTGATCCTAAACAGTATCCCTTCCCACAGAGCATGCTGTTGGGGCTCAAGAGGCCCGGTTTTCCTGGCTGCCACTCCTTAGGAGGTGGTCAAATTCCCAGCTGAACTGGGCCTGGTGATAAAAGGACTTGAGAAATGGCCAAGTGTTTTCAGAAACTTCATGGGGGTGGAGAAAGGATTCTAAGAATGAACTCAAACCACACACTCCACAACCAGGCCCAGCATTCACCTATCCACACGTCACCCCTCCATCTGTCCTGTGGCACGTGAGTGAGGACCAACCAGCCACGAGGCCCGCCGCCAGGAAGTCAGGGGGTTCAGCAGGAGCGCTCCCGTGGTCTGAAACCTGTCGTCTTTGCTTTTCTCTTACAGAAGTCGCCAGAGGCATCCAAGGCCACCCTGCCCCTGTCACCAGAGCTTGCGGCCGGCCCTGTCCTATCCCCGTCATCCCGTTCGGAAGTGATTGTGCTGTTTCTCTAGCTTTGTAAAAAGGAGTCTCGCTTATTTTGTGGCACGGATTACAAGTGGGAGAGAGGCATCCTGTCCTCTACCAGCACGGTGTCCGCCCCGAACTGGTCAGTGCACTGCTTCACGGTGGCCAGGATGCTCAGGAGCCGCTGCTCAGCGGCGTCCAGGTGGGGCTCAGACAGCACGGGGGCGATGGGGTCGTGGGCCATGGCGGATTTTAAGGCAGACTTCAGCACACCGTTCTTCAGGTAGTTCAGTCTGTTCCAGGTAGACACCCGAATGCTGGAAGAGAGAGTTTTAAGGGAGATTATGTGAAACCTCTTACTATCAAGAGGAGTTTAAGGACTGCTCAGCAGCAAAAGTTAAGATATAATTACGTAAAACATTTCAACTAAAAAAAAAAAATCTGTTTCCTAAGGACCTCTACATTATGAGTCACATTACCACATTTTGATATTTTTTTCTAGGTAATTAACCAGAGGTATATGCAAAGACTTATACATGTTCATTCCAATGTGTAACTTAATTTGTAACAGGAAAAATGTGAAACAATCTAAACGTTCAACCATTGGGAAACAGTTAAGAAATAGTTCTGAAAATTTAGTGGCTTGAAAAATGCCTATAATATAATATTGGGCAGGGGAAAAAAGTTTGATGGGAAGAAAGTTTTACTCCAAATCTGTGGGGAAAGAAAACGTGTATGTACATATACATATATATACAGACATACACAAATGACTAGAATGAAGTCACTATGATTTTAATAAGAGTTACCTTTATATCTTAATAGGTAGTTTTAGCTTTCTTCTCTTTGTGTTTCTGAATGTAAAAAATTCCTACCATTAATATTATAATTAAATTCTAATATCAATATTCTAATTTGACCCACTTCTTGTGGGTAATGTGAGGATTACGTGGTAGATACAGAAGTCCGACCCTGCAAGAGGGAGCCTGGCCTGCACCTACTTAAAAAGGAAGAGCGACCTTTGGACAAACACGCAAGGGGCCGACCAGCACAGAGATGCTGTGATTTTGCTATTCTCAAGTCCACAACAAGTATGCCCAGCAGCAGAGCCTCCCCTGTGTGACTAAGGTATCACCTGCCTCTCAGCCCCACATTTGCTCTCCATAGATGTATGCCCTGCTATAACTCGGTCCAGCTTTCTCTGTAGTGGTCATTGGAGGGAAACTGCAGACACCTTGGGCTGCTGCACAGGTGTGTCGGTAGTTAGGGAGAAGGGGTCAGCAAATGGGTCATCTGCCCTGGGCCACACTGCCAGAGTGAGCAGGCCCTCACGACATGAACACCTGAGCCCCGCATGCAGGCCCTCACGCATGCCCTGCCTGCAGCCCTCCTTCTCCAGAGCCATCCCTCCCTCTGTGTTGCCCTGACCCCCAGGTACAAGTCATTGCCTGAGTTTGCACCCCAGAGGGATGCTTCCTTCTCACCCAGGGCAAACTAGCTTACTTCTCTGCTATCCCATGAACCAAACTATCCTTCTCCACGGAGGTCCACACCCTAGCCTTGGGGACAGGGTTCCCTTCCGAGTTTGTCCTTCCTTGGGTACTCTCCCTCAGCCCTACAAAGTTTTCTTTTATAGTTACGCTTATATCAGAGCTTCTTTACATTAAACTTTCCCATTAAAAAATTTTTTTTTGAATTTTTAAAAATTTTTGTTAATATATAATGTTTTATATCAGGGGTACAGGTCTGTGATTCATCAGTCTTGCACAATTCACAGTGCTCACCCTAGCACATACCCTCCCCCATGTCCATCACCCAGCAACTCCATCTCTCCCTCCCTCCACCCCCCAGCAATCCTTAGTTTGTTTCTTGAGATTAAGAGTCTCTTATGGTTTGTCTCCCTCTCTGGTTTCATCTTATTTCCTTTTTGCCTCTCTTCCCTTATGATCCTTGCCCTGTTTCTTAAATTCCACATATCAGTGAGATCATATAATTGTCTTTCTCTGATTGACTTGTTTCACTTAGCATAATATCCTCTAGTTCTATACATGTCATTGCAAATGGGAAGATTTCATATTTTGATGGCTGTGTAATACTCCACTGTATATTTAAATATCACATCTTCTTTATCCATTCATCTGTCAATGGACATCTAGGTTCTTTCCATAGTTTGCCTATTGTGGACATTGCTGCTATAAGCATTGGGGTGCACGAGCCCCTTGGGATCACTACATTTATATCTTTGGGGTAGATGCCCAGTAGTGCAATTGCTGGGTAGTAGGTAGCTCTATTTTCAACTTTTTGAGGAACCTCCACACTGTTTCCAGAGTGGCTGCACTAGCTTAAACTTTCCCATTTAACCTACCGTGTTTTTTCCAGCTTCTGACTAGATTGGACAGATAATACTATTACTACAAAAACATCTTCCTTCAAAGACGTGGTTTTGAAAAGGCTGTGCTATTGCCTCCTATTAATGAAAACAATTAAGGGGTGCTTGGATCAACACTTCCTGCAGAATATTACACTGCTGCTATTAAAAAGAGAGACAAGAAACAGCCTGGCTGCCAGGAGGGGCGGTTGGATGGGATCTGAGTCTTGGACAGTGAGCCGGTAGGACACAGTGCTCCTGGATTCCTGTTTCCATGTGGCTGAGAGATGTGCAACCCAGTCAGTTCTTAAGGCTCCCCTTCAAATTGATAGCAGCCACAGTGCTCTGAAAAGGAGCTCCTTAGAGCCTGGTCTTTAGCTCATTTTGATTTACCTTTTAATTTCTTTGTTCTGTAATACAGATTTTTAAATGCCTCCGAAAAAGTTACCTTTGGCTTATACAATTTCAGACTGAGATGGGCAAACCACAGGTGGTCCGTGGTGGGGAGTGAAAGGACTTCAAAGCCCAAGGTAAACACAGTACAGTGGCCAGGGACACAGACTGAACAAGAGTTCTAGCAGGGAGAGGACCATGTTCTGATTTTAAAACAAACATGAATATGTATTATTGAATAGACTGAAAATTCCTATTCATACAAAATTTGAAATGAATTTTGAGGGTTCTGGGTTAGAAAAGCATGAAAAGCATTTGCTCAGGTCTCAGGAACTTTTAAGGCCCAGGAAATGGATGTACTGTTATGTTGAGTCTGGAAAGGAAGATGACACAGGCCAATGTATTTGCTGTGTGGAACTTACATGCAACACTGATAGAGGGGAGCAAGAATGCTTCTCTCATCCAGCGACGGGTTCCCAAAGCTGAAAATTAAGATTAAAACTTAGTGAATTGTTTAATGGCACCAGTTTCCTTCTTAGCATCAAAGTGCGAGCAAATTCTCTAAGACGACCTAAATGTGATCCTAGATAATTTCATGCTCCCACAGCTCAAATCAGTTAAATTAAAAATAAACGGGGTGTGACCAATCAGACGCAGGATTCCTAACAGTCTGTGGTGTCAAACAACAAATGCCCTCATGTACAAGCCTCCTGGCTTCTGCCGGCTACCACAAGGTGCTGAAGCAGAGCCACGGCACATGGGGCGAAGCCCACGGACCACAGGGAGGACTCGAGGACCTGGGGCTTTTACGGGGGCTGTGGGGGGTTTGGTGGGGAATAAAGGCCATCCACACGGTTCCTGCTAACACACAGATGGTCGTCACTTGTAACAAGTTGTTCTACCTCGAAATCACCAATCAGAAAAGAGCAGGATTATCCTTTCCCTACAAGTAAGTACAAAGCCAGGTTCAAACTGGACAAATGGTACACAGAGGCTGAGAGAACAGTGATTCAAAGCATCTGTAAAAATGACCTCAGCGGTAATTCAGGGTTACATGAGGAGAAGTGGTTCTGGAAAAACTCTCAATTTTCTACTCCTTTCCTGGAAGCTCAGCCTAATAGCTGGAAGGTCTGGGAACTCGGAGAGCACAGTGCAGCCCTCAAACAGTAAACGGCAAAGACAACTATTTCCATGTGTATTTCCACAGTGCACACAGTCACGAAACAAACACACACAGATCATTTGTATAAGTCAAGGTATAGGTTTTCAGGAATGCAGGCAGCACTGGCCTCTATCCGCTCTGCTACACGTGCCAGCCCCGCTTCCTGCAGGTGGCGGCCCGTTTCATGGAGTGCGAGGCACCGGGCTCGGGGGAACACGGTGCCATCCGCAAGTGCCACTCAGGCTTTCTTCGCTGAGGGCCCCCCAGGTCTCAGGTGAGTCTCAGCACAACGTGAATGGTAGTGGCCTAGGCCTGGACACTTCTGGGCTCCAAGGAAGTGTTTTATTCAGCACTTATTAAATATGACTACAGGATGGGACTGAGTCAGGCAGCACGGAGAATGCAGAGGGCACACTGAAAACATAATGTGCTCTTCAAAGACCCATCCCTAAAAAATTAAGGACCATCCATTTATTCAAAATACTTCAATAAGATTATCTTAAACAAGATAAAAGTAACTTGTTTTTATGTATCAAAAGGAACTGCTCTTCTTATGATCACAAAAAGTCTGGGCCTAGACTGTCATAAATATAGCAAAACATCCCACCAAACAAATTAATATTTAAACTGCATGAGCCTTTGGATAGGATCAATTTAATAGGAAGTAAATGTCACGTTCTATTAAATACATATTTCTCAAGATGCTAGCCATCACAGTCAAGGAAGAGTGACAGAGGCAGCGATACATCAAAGACCCTGGTATCCAGCTGTCTGTGTGGAGAATCATAGTCTTGGACTCCTTGGAAAAAAACCCACTTCTCCATTTTTTAAAGTCCTCAGAACCCTGAGGGCAGAGGAGGTATGAACCCTGAGCAGGATGGAAGGATGGATGCCAAAAGCAAAGGCCCTACCAGAAATGGGAAGGACACCTTACGTCAACTGTGTCCTGGATGTTTCCTGGGACCTCCAGAAAACGTCCTTCTTATACACACAGAAAGCCCTAACTGACAAGGATGATCCTGCAGGCCTACCTTTTGGCATTATCGAGAAGGATGAGCATACTGGCACCTTCGTCATCTTGAAAACTTTCATAGTGATGGCGGTCAGCATTGCCGATCAGGTAATCAAAGACGGCGGTGTCAATGATGTCCAAGAGGCGTGGGCCCGAGTCATAGGGGGACGTTTTCTTCACAGCATCACAGTAGCTCTCGTCATACTCCCACCTGGAGGCAAGGAGCACCGCCAGGATTACTGAGTGCCAGCACTGTGGCTGACAGTATTTTGTTTTGAGTGAGAGAGAGAAGCAAGCGCGGGGCAAGGGCAGAGAGAAAGAGAGAAATCTCCAGCAGACTCTACACCCTGCACGGAGCCCCATGTGGGACTCGATCTCACCACCCTGAGATCACGACCTGAGCTGAAACCAGAGTTGGACGCACAACCGAGGGAGCCACCCAGGCAGTCCAGTAAGTGGTCCGGTTTAAAACACAGAGAAGAGACATCCCTGCCGGGCAGGTTTGCCCCTAACCCCGCCTCCTCAGACAGAATGAAGTGGGGGCCCGTGGGAGCACTCACCTGGCCAGTTTGCCCTCACGGTATGTCCTGCCCCACGGG
Organism: Spilogale gracilis; assembly: GCA_004023965.1. Classification (NCBI taxonomy): domain Eukaryota; kingdom Metazoa; phylum Chordata; class Mammalia; order Carnivora; family Mephitidae; genus Spilogale; species Spilogale gracilis. The sequence goes on along the minus strand of PITA01003486.1, from coordinate 53,385 downwards.
TGTCGGTGTTTTTGCAGAGGCCACACATCTGGAAGCCAAAGCGTGACAGATCCCTCCATCGTGTCCCCATCAGCACAAGCTGGCTCTGTTTCTCGGCAGTAATAACACTTCCCATAGAAACAAGTGTTGTTTCCTATACAAGGGAAAGGAGCCAAATACACATAAGGAAAAAAGGAAGACGCCACATTCTCCCCAAAGAAGTAGAAGAGAGCAGCTAAGTGAAAAGATCCTGTGAAAACAATGATCCTGAATGCTACTCAAACATTTATTTATTTTCTATATAGGTCATAAAAAAGTACATGGTAAAAAAAAAATGTCAAAGGGCAGGAAAAAATGTGTATGAAAGTGTCCTCGCCCGTTGGGCCCTGCTCCCCAGTCTCTCTCCTGGGAGTCAAGTGACATCACCGCTATCTTTCTGAACTCACTCTAAGTGAAGGAAAGTCATGCCCTCTCCTCTTCTCTCAGGGCTGACACTTCGGCCAGAGCACCCGGGGGAGGGAGAGTGGGCCCATCCAGGGACAGGCTCTGGGCTGGGAGTGTGGGTACTGGAGGGTGGGGGTGGGGTGTCAGATAAATAAATACACTGAAGATAATGGAACCGAGGTTTCTCAGAGATGGAGAAGGGAGATTAACACACAGAAAGGCAGAATGCCAGAATAAATCTTGTGGTGTTAAATTGGACTGCAGCTATTGGTAGGAACAGAGATACGGAAAAACAAACAGGTGTGTGTGTGTGTGTGTACAGCTTTCCTCCGTCTGTCCCTCAAGAGAGCCTAGAAGCAAGGACGACCAGGTAGTAATGGCAGTGCTCACCTAAAAGTCTCTAAAGTTCATTTTACTACTGTATTAAAGGGACCCAGAGTTCCTTGGAGAAATGGGTGCCTCTAGGACTGGGGCAGAGAAGGTAAAAGATGGGCCTGGGTCCTACTGCTATACCAGGGTAAGGACGCACTCAGAGAATGACGGGAACATTCCAAAGGACCCACAAGACAGTGTGTAGGAGTTCCCACTCGTCAAATGTGGGACAGCTTGAGCATCAAAATAAATAAAAGCAAATCCTAACTCAGTCAATTAAGAGTCCGATATAAACAAACAAATAACTAAGTATGGGTCATACGGAGAGAGTTCTACCCTTTAATAACTAGCAACTATTAAGTCTAGAAGGAATGATAAAATTAGCAGGTAACTATGTAACAACGATCACAGTAGTAACTGATCCAGGCAAGAGTTAACAATGAATGCTAAAACTGGTGGGTAAAAGTTTGATGCAGATGGGATATTTACATAGTTCTAGGCTATCTCATTCCAAAGTACCTCGTTCATAAAATACTAACTGGACACTGGAGAAACCTTACAGAGACCTACCATCTTAATCAAGGGATACAAGTTAACATAACCAGTAAAGGGCCACAGCACCAAATCCCCTTCGCGTGCCTCCTGACAGGACGTACTTAGAAGGACACAAGAACACTTCTCTGATATTCCCACCAGAACTTTTAGATCATCAGCAAATGTTGGACACACTCAAATAAAGAGATAGATACTCTATAAAGTAACCGACTTGCACTCTTACCAAATGTCATGGTCATGAAAAAATAGGAGAATGAGGAACTAGTCTAGATGCACAAAGACTGAAACAACATGACTTCAAACACAACATGTGATCCTAGACTGAGTTCTGGACTTCTAGAGGGCAGTATAGGGACAAATGGCAAAATGCGCACAGGGCCTACGGGTTAGACCTGGGGCTTCATCGGTGCGTGTCTCTCACTTCCGATGACCGGATGTGGGTGTGGAGGCGAGGGTCCTGGTGGTCAGGGAGTACTGAAGTCTACACACATGTGAGGAGCATTCATGTCATACGCTGTTCTCAAATGGTCCGAAAATGTTAACAATTAAGGAATCTGAGGTGCTCTGGACCATCTCTGAAGCTTTTACATAAATCGAAAATTATCTCAAAATAAAAAGTTTAAAAAACAAAACTATCGGAAAAGGTTAAGTAATGCTTTCTTGGCGCTCCTCCCCTATTAAATACAGCCACCAAATGAGCTGATTCTGCCTGTAAACCCCTCACATGCCCCTTTAATGACTGTTCTGTTCTTACACGTGTCCCTGAAGAGATGAGGAGCCCTCAAGCCTCTGAGTATTTCCAAGCTCCGGCACAGCACATACTCCACACCCCCCCGCGAAGTGGATTCTATCACTCTTTTACCTTAAAAACATTTCTAGGTAAAGAATATTTGAACTAATTGAACAATATACCACATATGTGTTTATAATTATAAAAATATAAACTTACAAATTTAACGTGATCCCATCAGAAATAGCAACAGATATTTTGAAGGGTAAATGAATTTTTTTTTTTAGAGATTTTATTTATTTACTTAAATAGAGAAAGCAAGCAAGAGAAACAGCATGAGCCAGGAGGTGGGGAGAGGGAGAAGCAGACTCTCCGCTGAGCAGGGAACCCGATGCGGGGCTGGATCCCAGGACTCTGAGATCAGGACCTGAGCTGAAGGCAGACACTTAACTGACTGAGCCATCCAGGCACCCCTGGATAAGATTTATTTTTTAAACCAGATTTTTTAAAATTAATTTTTATTTAATTTTTTGGGGTAAGATGATTTTGAAGGTTATAAGGAAAAAGAAAGAACTGCTAACAAACTCTTAAATAGCAGGGAGAGGACTAATGTTATTAGGTATCAAAACCTAGATCAACTCATGAACAGATAGTAGCAGAACAGAAAATCCAAAAACAAAAACACATAGAAACAAAAATTGCTTTCAGTGGAAAAAAGTCCCGAACCCGCTGAAGTCATACTTCATTCCATATACTATGATAAATTCTAAAACTATGTCAAACACTTAAATGTGAAAAATAAACCTATAAAGGTACTTAAAATAAAAGATGGTGGAATTCTTCCATAATCTTCGAGTGAGCAAGGCCATGATTCACAGTCAGAAAATCTCTAAGAAAAGATGGACCGATTACACTAAAAACAAACAAAACAAACAAGAATTCTTCCATAATCTTCGAGTGAGCAAGGCCATGATTCACAGTCAGAAAATCTCTAAGAAAAGATGGATCGATTACACTAAAAACAAACAAAAATCTATAAGGACAAAGAAAAATACCATAAGCAAAGTCAAAAGAAATTAAAGAACTGGGAAAAAATATTTATATCACAAAGGACTACTGTCCTGTGTATGAGCTCTTATACATTGAGAAGACCAAGGGCAGAGCTGAAAATGAACAAAGGATACACAAAGACAGGTAAAAGAAAATACAAATGGTTCTTAAATAAAAAGCTGCTACATGTGAACTAGACAAAAAGCCAAGGTTTGGAAACACGGCGTTGGTGGCGCTGGTGGGACAGAGGCATTCTCATACCGTCACCACTGGGAACGCAAACTGGTTGAACATCCGCGGAACAGTATATGTGCCCTCTGCCCCAGCGCTTTTCACTTCTGGATATATTTGATCATGTCTGACATAACAAATGTTCACGTTAATTCTGGGCAACACTGGTTGTACAAAAAGGACTGGAACTTGTATGTGTCATAAAGGTCTGGATAAATGAATTATGGTAGATCCATACGACACAGCACTTTGCAGCTGGGGACACAACAGAAGAACGAAGAAGCTCTTTATGTGATAACATTTCCAAGATCTGTTAGGTAAAAGATCTATTAGGTAAAAGAGTAAGATGCAGAAGTATGTATCCTGGGACATATGTTTCACAGAATGGCAGTTAAATAAAAATATATATTCCTATTGTGTATAGAAAGGACATAAAGAAATTACCAATAGGGAGGAAGGAGAGGGAAGGGAGAGAAGAAAGGAAAACTTTTCATTGCAATGTTTCTAATATTTTTTAAAAATTTTGAGTTATGTGAATGTATTACTGATTCAAAAAACACTTAAAAAACAAAGCAAAACACCGCTTGGTGTCGGAAACCTGCTGCCTACACGACAAAATCCAAACTCCTGAGCCTGGTAAGATCTTTCTAAATGAATGGAGTATGTGTCCTGGTTGATTGGGAAGGAGGGTCAGGTTTCTGGAGTTAAAATATGGACCATGAACAGTCATCAGACATAAAACTTTGGGCATGTGATCTACACTCTCTAAGCTTTCTCTGTAAAATGGATACTAGTCCCCTACCTCTGGGCTGTGAGGAGTAGGTGAGATAATCCATGGCAATGCTCAGCACAAAGCCTGACAGTGTCAGAGACCAATCAATGCTGGCTATTATTAATAATCTCACTCCAATCTCTTTTCAGACTTCAATATCCCCGTTTACCTAGGCTCTGAATATTTTATCATTTCCTGGAATTTCTAACTTTTATAATTGGCTTTCTGATCACCTTGGTCTCTGTGCTCTCCTTGGATAAACCACCACCTCTAATAACCAAACCTAAACCTCCAGCCCACACTTGTCTCCTAAGCTGTAGACTAAGTCTAAAGCCCCTAAATGACTCGTCAACATTTACTCCTGGATGCTCCTGTCATGGTAAGATTCTGTACCCAATTCCACTGTGGAGAATTGCATTCTGGGGCACCAGCTGGGTATCCCACAATTCCACTCAGTGCTGACACTGTCTACCTAGACAGGAATCAATCCCACACGCTGAAGGCTCAGTTCCACAAGACTGTGCCCCACTTCAGAGGCCAGATGCAAGTCTGGGTTGTCACCTGGGCTTCTGACTAGCTTATAAATCAGGGGTTTCCGTGAGCCCCATCTTGGGGTTTGATTTGAGAGGGCAGTACATACAGTGTACCCCAATGTACCATACACTGGGGAAAGAACAGTCTTTAGTAAACACTGTTGGGAATACTGGACAGCCATATACAGAAGAATGAAACTCCATCACTACCTTAAACCACAGACAAACATTAACTCAAAATGGACTGAAGACGTGCACGTAAGACCTGAAACCATAAAGCTCCCAGAACACATTGTAAGCTCCCTGATGTCAATCTGAGTGATGAGGTGATGATTTTTTGGATATGATACCAAGAATGAAAGCAACAAAAGCAAAAATGAACAAGTATGACTACATCAAACTAAAAAGCTGCACAGTCCAAGAGACCACTGACAAAATGAAAAAGGGGCTAGTACCCAAAATATATAAAAAACTCCTGCAACTCAAGGGCAAAAACCAATCTGATTAAAAAATGAGCAGAAAATCTGAACAGACATCTTTCCAAAGACATATAAGTGGCCAACAGGTGCACGAAAGATGTTCCACATCTCTGATCATCAGAGAAATGCAAATCCAAACCACACTGAGATACCATCAAAGAGACAAACAAAAAGTGCTGGTGAGGAGGTGGAGAAAAGGGAAGTCTTTGTACCACTGGTGGGAATTTGAATTGGAATAGCCAAAAAAATGGAACTACCATATGATCCAGCAGTTCTACTTCTAAGTATCAAAAGAAAAAGAAAACACATCTGCACCTCCATGTTCATGACAGCATTATTTATGATAGCCAAGACATGAAAACAACCATCAATGAATGAATGAAGACGTGCCATATATGCACAATGGAATATTACACAGCCGTAAAAAAGAATGAAATCTTGCCATTTGCAACAACATGGATGGACTCTGAGGGCATTATGCTAAATGAAACAAGTCAGACCAAGAAAGACAAATACCATATGTTCTCACATCTAGAATCTAAAAACAAAAACAATCAAAACCAAGTTCTTAGATACAGAGAACAGACTGGTAGCTGCCAGAGGTGGGTGACATGGGTGAAGGGGTCAAAAGGCACAAATTTCCAGTTATAAAGTAAGTGAATCCGGAGAGGTAAAATATAGCACAGAACCTATGGTTGGTAATGCTCTAATGCAAGTTGCTGAGTGAATAGATCTTAAGAGTTTTCATCACAAGGAAGAAATCCTGTAACTATGCATAATGATGGATATTAATGAGATGTGATGGTGATCATTTCACAATATATAAAATTTCATATCATTACGATGCACACCTGAGACTAATAAAAATGTTCAATGTCAATCATACCTCAAATTAAAAAAAAATTGCTGGGGAGGCTCACAGGACTCAGGAAACCAGTTTACTCCCCAGGTTACTGGTGTATTACAAAGGATACATAACAAAAGCCCAATGAAGATACACTGGGCAAGGTCTCAGACCAAGGAGCTTCTGTCCTCACGGAGTCTGGGGCCTGGCCGGTGGCACATGGAAGCGTCCTGGTTCACCAACCTGGACACTCCCAAACACCATACTATTGGAATTTTTATGGAGGCTTTTTCCAGTAGGCACAATCTATTATTAACTGTATTCTCAATCCCTCTCCCCTCTCTGGAGAATGGAGGGCAGGGAGCTGAAAATTCCAAGCTTCCAATTATGGCTTGTTTTTCTGGCGACCAGCCCACGTAGAGTCACCTCCTTAGAACAACAGATGCTCCCTGTGCTCCCATGGCTGAGGAATTTACCAGGGTTTTAAGAACTCTGCGTCAGGCATTGGGGCAGAGATGAATATATATCTTTCTTGTTATTTCACACAAGAAAACAAAATGTCCAGAATTTGATTCATGATCTTCCTTCCCTTCACACATTCCTAAGACAGCTAACAGCTTTGTAATACACCGAGTCATCCAATTCAGGAACTGGGGAATATTCTTAATTTTTTTCCTTCTCTCTCAGTGTCCCACTCAGCCCAAATGTTCACCAAATTCATTCCATTCTAATTGTTCAGTCTCTTAACACTTCCGACCCACCGTCCATGCTCGAGCTGTGACTCGCCCTGCATATGCTCCCAGCTCTCACGTCACTCCGGCCCAGTGCAGCCTCCACCACACTGCGTGGCTGGTTTTCCAAAATTCCAGTCTGATTTTCCCATGCTCCAACTCTTTTAACGGCCTCCCAGTGTCTAAGGAAAAAGTCTCCGCTTCTAGGCCTGGTGCACAAAGGCCTATCAATGACACCATCCTGACTGCCTGCCCTCCTCCCTCACCAGTGCCACACCCCCTTCACTTGGCTCAAGCCCCCTGAGCTCGCCCCAAGCTTCTCTTGCTTCTCGACCCCCTTGTCTACATGCTGTCCTCCACCTGAAGCAGGGTTAATTCAGGGATTCTGTGCACTAGAGGGGAAGAAATTAAAATTTTATTTTCATTAACAACTTTTTTTTTTAAAGATTTACTTATTTGGGAAAGAGAGAGCACTTGTAGATGCACACACGAGCCAGGGGAAAGGGGCAGAGTGAGAGCGAGAGAGAGAGTCTTAAGCAGACTAAGCGCTGAGCATGGAGCCTGACACAGGGCTCGATCCCACAACCCTGAGATCACCACCTGAGCTGAAACCAAGAGTCAGATGCTTAACTGACTGAGCCACCCAGGCACCCCTTTATTTTCAATAACTTCTGTGTGAAACTTAGCAATTATGATAGTAGGAGGCAAATTATGGTGGTATTAGCGTTACCTGTGAGTTTTTCACCAGAAGAAACCAGATTTTCATATCGTATCAACCACTGTTGCAGATGTTGCACAGTACCATTTATACTCAGCCTGAAATTACGAGTTACTGGATCACTGCTAGATCTGTTATTTAATGTGTTAAATAATAACAAAGCACATGCTAGTAAATTGCAAACTTTTGAATTTTGGTAACAAAACTAGATTTCAGTATTATTGGTTTCATTTGTTAAGTCTATGTATTCGAATGTGTGCATTTAAAAACACTATTTTCAGGAAAGATCTCCAAGGTTCTCCAGCATGCTAAAAGTTTATAGTACAAAAAAGGTTAATAAAAGTCTCAACACCTCGGATGTTCTTTCCCACTGTACTTCCCTGGGGGTTTCTATTCTCCCTTTAAGACCTGGAGGAAACTCTGCCTTCACCAAGGAACCGTCACTTTGACCCGCGCATCTCCCCTTCCCATCCATGCCATCACAGGCCCTCTACGTGTCTGGTTTCCCCATCAGATGAAGCTCCTTGAAGGCAGAGAGGTGTCATTCATTTTTAGACACTCAGTTCTGAGTCTTCCACACAGAAGTGATATAAAATTATGTTGAAAGAATTGTATTGATGAAATATATGAGGGTCTGAAGATCTAGGTCTGAATCCTGGCTAAGAGTTAGAAGTTACATGACTCAGGAAAGCCCTCCAACTCTTCTGAGCCTCTTTCTTAGTATAAAATGTGGATAAATCTCCCTTACTTACTACACTCTTTTGTCAAGAAGACCAAAATAAGGAAACTGTGCAAAGTGCTTTGTCAAGTTGCAAGGGTTATGCAGAATTTGGTTATTATATCATGTCCTCTAATAACATTAAAAAAAAAAAATTGTGCTAAGGTCAGCTCATTATTCAAAACCTATGTCCAGTGCAATCTACCTGCCTGAATGTGTGCCCCCAAATCCAGATGTTGAACCCCTAATCCCACTGTGGTGGCTATCTAGAGGTGGGACTTTTCGGAGGAGCCCTCATGCTGGGATTAGTGTCCTCCTCAGGAGAGTCAGAAGCGACAAGTCCTGTCTCATCCTCTATGTGAGGGCACAGCAAGACAGTTGCTGACTATAAACCAGGAAGAGGGTCCTCACAAGAACCCAAACGTGCTGGCACTGTGATTCGACTTCCCACCTCCAGAACTGTGAGGAATAGATCTCTACTGTTTAAGCCACATTGCCCATGACGTCCTGTGACGGCAGACCGCACTAAAACACTGCCCTGTGCTGCAGGCTGAATCCAGGAGCTCATTCCCCAAATGTACCAATCCCATGTACTTTCAGGTCTTTAGGCTCTTGTTTCCATTATGACTACCTATTATTTTGCCTCATGCCCTCTCCTTTTGCTGCCTGGGTAGCTCTTATTGATTCTTCAATACTCAGTCTAGTTGCTAATAGCCTCCTCTACAAACCTTTTCCTGGCCTACCCATCCCCCACACCCAGCACCGTGTAAGAGAGTTAACTTTCTGTGAGTCTCCAGAGAGCAGGGACCCTGGCCTATTCTTCGTAAGCTTCTCTTGTCCATCAGGAATTCATGTCTGCCTGAACATAAAATTGGAGAAGCAAAAGTGATTAGAAAACATATGAAACAAATCAGTGACAACTGTCTGCTTTGGGTTATTTGTAAGAAGAGCCTTAGCCTTCGCCTTGTAGGTTTAAATTGTGAAAGATGACTCTGACGTAAGTCCTTTAAATATTCAATTTCGCCTCATTTCAAATATAAGTCCACTCATTCTAGCAAAGCAAGGTGAAATTCATCTGGCAATGTCTGTTTCAACAGTCATACCAAATGCAGAGCACTATGTCATTGAGAAGGTCACCAAGATGAGGCTGAGACAAGAGACCATGGCACCTCTGACTTCTTCCCATTCTCATTGTGCCCACAAGGAGAACGGGAGTAAGAACTTCAGCTCAGCCTTACCTCATAGTGAGAGGACAGAACACGGAGGCCAGGTACAGGCTGACCCTTGCAGGGTAGCAGAAGGCAGTGGTGATCTTCCAGGCCCAAAACCAACCCTCCATGGGCATTTCTGACCCTCTTTCAGAGCTGCCTTATAGTTTCCACAATTGTAAGGAGATAGTTCCCAAGAAAGTACATGCACATGAAAAAACCACCAAGTGAATGATATACATACAGTAACAGATTTAGGCCAAAATCTGAGTTTGAGATTTATTTTAAAATCAGGCAGAATGAGAGGTGCCTGGTGGCTCAGGGTCCTGGGATCGAGCCCCGCATCGGGCTCCCTGTTAGCAGGGAGCCTGCTTCTGCTCTTCCTCACCTCAAGCTTGTGCTCTTTCTTAAATAAAATATTTTAAGGAAAAGATCAGGCAGAAGGAAATTAAGTTAGTACCTACTTACACTATCAGTAAATGACCTCACTTCGTAACTTCACAGACACAACTAAGTATATGTTAGGGAAAACTTTCACTTTCTGGCCACCTATCTACAATTAGATCCATTTCCCCCAATAATCTGAAAACAAGTGGCTCGATTTGCTTTTGTATTCCCTTCAGTTCTTCAATTCTTAAAAGTCACAAACCAGCTTGCTCAGTGATGTCCTGCTTATCTTATTAATTATTACCCTATTTAAATGTCCTCCATATTCTTACCTACGGTTAGGAAGGTGCTCAAGAGCTGCTCCGTGGCAACGGGCTTGATCTCTGTCCGTAGATTAACAAATCTGCCAACCACCAAGGGGGCTCGACGGAAACCCAGAATCCTGGTTTGGGAAGTTGAAGAAGAGAAGAGAAAAATCTGTGGGAGGTGTATTTTATAAAGTTGTCTTAGAAAACACACTGTTGATTGGTAAGTATATATATTTAATATATACACACAAATGTTTTAAACATTTTATTTTTTTTTAAGTAATCTCTACCCCCAACGTGGGGCTTGAACTCATGACCCCGAGATCAGGAGTCCCAAGCTCTACTGACTGAGCCAGCCCAGTGCTCCTGCAGGTAAATATATTTTAAAGGTACATATATTTAGGAGTTTAATATCAAAATGTATGTAGTATATTTTAATATGCACTTCAGCAAAAAGGATAAGGCAAATCTAGCAAAATGAGAGCAACTGCTAAATCTGGGGAACGGGTAAATGGGTTCATTAAACTATTCTAATTTGTTAGAAATTTTGTATAGTAAAACTTTAAACAAATTTTAACACAGCATTAAAAAAATGGGCTTAAACCCATACATGGGTTCAAAGCTTTGGATAAAACAACACATTGGCAGAAAATGGTATAGCTTAATCTAAAAAGATAAACCCATTACAGATATATTTGAAGATGCTTCTCTCTAATGGTCTAAAAGTTCAACCTTATGGTTGAGCAAAATCATTTTTTAAAAAATGAAATTTCTTGGCTAAAAAATACATATTCACTGAAGAAAAGTTGGATGGGCAGGATTTGAAACATACAGAAAAGTTACGATGAAGAAAATAAAGATCATCCATAAATGCACAGCTCAGAAATAACTACTGACATTGTGGCATACGAGCATTTTTTTCCTTTATGCATATATATACACAAATACACGCACACTCTTGTGTATAGACACACAATTCAGATTGTACTATATGCAGTTTTGTATCCTGCTTTTCACTCAGCATTATGAGTCTTTTCTCATGTCCTGATAAAACCTTTCAAAACAGCTGCATAAAGAAATAAGCCATTGATCAGGGCTGCTGACTGACTGTCTTAAACTCAATCTTCGAAAAGCCCCAAAAGCAAGTGCATCAACAGATGAGTCAAAATAACATGAGGATCGAGAAAGCCTCCTGAGGCCAGAGAAGGTGGTTAAATCCTCCCGAAATGGAGAAACAGCGACCCAGAGCAGAGAAGGAGCAGGAGTCGTGGGTGGCGAAGAGAGTCGGGAGGTCCTTTTTCTCCCCATGGTCCAGTGCCAGGCCAAGAACCAGGAGCCAGTGGAGTGCTGAGGGGCTGTGTCACGGTGGCACCCGAGCCAGGCTGGGGTGGCAGTTAACAAAACAGGTAGGGGGCCCGGCTAGAGAAGAACTTTCAGACTCTGCAGGCTTCCCTTTGAAATGGAAGACCCCTCAGAGCACAGGTCATGAACTGAAATATTAGTATATTCAATTAACATCAAAGGGAGTGATTTTACTTTAAGTTAACGAATAGGTGTTGTGCTGTGAAAAGGTACAGATATGTTAAATTTTGCTAATAATGACTGGGGAAAAACAAAAATCACTAATAATGAGGTACCCTTTTACATATATTAGATTAACACAAATTCGTGTGTTGGGTGAAATATTGGTATAGATGGGGGAAATGATCAGGCACTGCTGGTGTCCATCAACTGGGAAATCAGGTTTGGAGATGAAGAAAACGGAAAGAAACAAATGAGCTCTTGGAAAGACTGATTCTAGCAGGCCTGTAAGTGAAGAGGAAAATTTACCCAATTCTCTACCACTAGGTCTTAATATGAAGCAGTGAAAATTCACGGTTTTGTGAACATTTATTTAACTTTTTCCATTTATCACTCGATATTTAGACAGCTACTAGTTTTTCACTACTGAAAATTTCACGTTACGGCTAAGATCCCAGATATACGTAACTCTGAATTCTATTATTTCTCCAAGGTACTTCCTAGAAATACCTTCCTAGAAATATCTTAGATATTAGAGTAAAAAGGTAGTTACTCATCCAAAGGGCAGAAGCATTCAGGTTTCTGATACGTAATGCCAGAATTCTTAAAAAGAAAGATTAAAGTGATTAACAATGCCAAAAACTACCTCCGAATCTCAGTGCATTCCTGCCACTATAGTACTTTTTTTTTTTTTTTTTTTTTAATTCTGGCCATTTTTAGCAGAAGAAAATAGTATCCCACTGTTTCAAATGGCTTTGTTGTTGCTGTTGTTGTTGTTACTGGTGAGGATGAACCCCCCTGCCATATTTATTAGCAACTGATAATTTCCATTCAGTCAACTGTGTCCTTACATCATTTTCTATTAAAGTTTTAGCATATATACAGATTTGAATAAGCATTTATATATTAAGGTTGTTAATGCTTTGATTACATTAGCTTCAAATATTTTCTCCTAGTTTGCTTTTAAATTTCATTTGATTTTTTCCTGACATTGGAATTAAATGTATTTAGCAAAGTCTACTGAATAGCATTTCCTTTGCAATTTTTTAATTATTGCTTTTATGCCTAGAAAATCCTTCCTAATCCAGAAAAGATAAAAATTCACCTTTATTTTCTTCTGGTTTCCTTTATATAGTCATTTAACAAATATTGTGAATATTTCTTTTAAAGTCTGTCAATATGCTCTGACGAAGCAGCTGCTCAAAAGGCCAAGTGGGCTACCAGGCTCTCCAGTTACCAGGCTCCCGGTGAGCTCTGCACTGAAAAAATATTAACTTTCCTAGTTAGCTTACACATCTCAAGTTTATATCCATTTTGCTTTTGGAATTATTCTGGTTACTTACAAGTCAAGCATCTTGTGTATGAAGGACCATAAAATCCATTACGTATGTCAGGATGAATGCTTCTAGCATCATAAAGCAAAACAAAACAAAAAAAAAACCCAGTACTGTGAGGCCCAATTAATGATCAGTTCAATTTAGGGACTTAAGTTCCAACTCTGGTTTTCATCCTGCCATTTTATCTACCAACAATATCTTCACTCATGGTGGCAGAGGGCATACCAGAATGAAACGATCTTAAAAAGCATACAGTGAAGGTATTTACTCTGGTATTCCGAGGACCACCCAGATTACAAAGGACTTGTGGAAGTTTAATGGAATCCGTCAATCAGCTATCTCGAGCAGGTACTGAGTCAGTTATTAGTGTTGCTCCCTCTAGAAGGAGTCCACAAGTCCTCTCCAAGATGTTTTTAAAAAAAACAAAGCAAACATAACCCTCTGGGCTGACACATACCTGTCCAAATGAAAGGCTGCGACCTCTGCATTGTGTCTGTCATAACCAGCGTAGGGCTCCCCTTCTACCACATAGTCTCGGTTATACCTGCAGAGTGAACCGGAAGATGGAGACGTGAGTTACATCCGCACCACACGTGACAGCATAAGAGAACGTTCACAAGCCTGACTCCGCCCTACGGACGCCTTCCCTGTCAAACCTGAGCACAGCTGTGGATTCGGATCAATCACTGGTAGAGGGGGTGAAGGTGAAGTGGAGAAGGAAACTAGGTTTCTCTATCTGCCTCAGCAATCACTCTATGAATAAAATGCGCAGGACATTATTTCTACCCCTCTAAAAGACTTTCCGTGTAGTTCAAGTAAAATTCAAAGGTCATATTCTGGAAGACAAGGATTATCTCTGTTATCTCCACCACGGTGTTAAGCCTATAGTTATCTGGTGCTTAATGAATGTTTGCTAACATTTTATTAGACTGAATAAACGAAGGGAAGCAATCAAAATGTCTGTGTTACCAGAATGTCTATGACAAGGCTTATAAGAGAAGTTTCAATTTCTTGGAACTAAACGGTCTTGATATGCCTCAGTGTTCATTTAATGAGTAGGCAAAGGTGCATTTCAAAAAAGCTGTTTGAATAACGATCCGCTTTTTCTGTGTTTACATTTATGATGATATAGTGGCAGGAATACTGGACAGGCATGAGAGCTAGGTATATAGTTCTGTCATTACCTGTCTGGGTAACCGTAAGCAAAACCGTCTCTTCTCTGGGTCTTAGATTCTTCATCTATAACATACTAGGGGCTGTATTCAGGGGCAATTTCCAAGATCACTTTCATCTCAAACTCCACTCTGATGATTCTTCCATCACATGCATGACATAAACAAAAGATAATAAAAACTGGCATATTTCTTTCTACCAATCATAAAGATACCATTTAAGTGGTTAATTGGGAAGAAAGAGACACTAAATCCACCTCTGATTGCTACTGTTTGCCTGCATTTCCCTGAATCCGAAGACCTATCAGGCTTTACAGGCAAGTGTAAAATAAAAATGAACGGAAGCTGGAGGGAGGAGGAGCTGCTCTGCTGGGGACACCTGGGTGGGGGAAGTGGGAGATGGTGCTATCAGAGGCCATGAGCTTCAGTGTAAATGACCCTGGAGTCTAAAGTGAAATAAACCATGCCCAGAAAACACATTTTCAAGGCAAAGTGACAGAACACGTCTGTTGGAAAGACAGCCGTGCATCACCCCCTGGTTGGAGGTCAGTTTCTTCTTAGCATGGTCAGTATACTCAACTCAAACGTTGTTTCTCATTTCTAGTGTCAAAGCATTATTCAGGCTACCTAGGGTTCCACTGGCTGCTTCCCGATGAAGCCTCAATTTTTAAATAGAACTGCAGCAAAAGCGGACACTATTCGAGCACGTCTCTCTCCACCACAGCTGTAAGCTGTCCGTAGAGCTGGGGGACAGTCCTGGAAACACTTTCTCTGTCAGGGCTCCAGTGGAGCCATGGACATGTGTGCCCTGTGAGGTCCGCTCCTTCCAGTGAAACGTTCCAGAGATTTCCAACACATTGAAAGGTGGCTAGAGTGAAATGTTAAACCCTAGGGGAGTCCTGGGACATTGGGGACGGCCTAGAGGGGAAGGGACGGAAAGAAGAGGGAAGGAATAAGAATCAAAAAGCTGCTGCAGAGTCAGGAGGTTGGCCTCCCTGACTCCCTGTGGGCTGTGTGAACTGCGGCGAGGCCCAGCTCTGCATCTCACCAGTCAAAGGAGCAGCTGGCCCGGCTGGCCCATCTCTGAGCTCCCTTCCAGCACATCCTAGGATCACTCACTTACTTCTTCCCACTCCGAGGCCTACCCTGCCATCCTGTCTTCCATAACTACAGGCTTGCCCTGTGAAAGCCCGTTTACCTCCAGAACGCCGACAGCTACACTAAGGGGGGGAAATCTCTTTTCTAATGTAAGGCAAAATGTGCAAATAAAAGCATCACTATCTTCCCATAAATTCCACCCACCATGGGCGTCTCCTATTTCTGACAGGAGGACATGGCCATCCGGACTCGGGAAGTGCAGAAACCACAAGTGGCTCGTATAGAAGGGTGCGTGTGCCGCCTCGGCAGCGGGGGTGCAGAGCCTCCTCTCAGCAGAGAGCGATCCATCTTAAGTCGCTGACAGAGCAGCAAAATTCATACAGTAACTGCCAATAAATCACTCCTTCTGGTGAAGGACATGAGCATCTGACCAAGGACATTAATTTGTGCTTACACTAGGATTAAATAGCCTTGGAGGCCTCCAGGGTCAGAACAGCAATTTGCTGGGAGTATCGGGTCAGAGTCAATTTCTACAAGCACTGAAACAGGGACCCACCCTCTCCAACCTGCGACAGTGCCCGGTGTAGCCCATACATGTCATCTGGGGCCAGTCCCTGGGGCTGGTGGGATGGGGTGGGCAGGAGAGGGCAGTCCCCTGGGGCTGGGAGTGACATGGGTGGTGGTGGGGCGGGTAGCAGAGACCAAAGGGGCAGGAATCGAGAGCAGGATGTAGAGGGGAGGACCGGACTGCCAGGGGTGGACCATGAGGCTGTGGAGGCTGGGTTTTGTCCGGTGAGCAACGGGAGGTCCTTGGACGTTTTCAAGCTGGGAACACAGTGCTCATGTGGGCATTTGGAGGGGGAATGAAAGGGGCCCACAGGAGGGTGTGGGAGAGGAAAGTAAGGGGACGGCTGCGGTGGTGGGAAGAGTGGGGAGATGAATCGACAGTGAACAGGTTAATCTGTGCGGTTCTCTAGTCACTGTCTGTGCAGTGCCCTAGTCACCAACCGGGCCTCCTCTCCCTCCACCTCTACCTGGTCTGAAGACCCCCGGCCTACCTGCCAAGCATCGGACTAGCCCTGAGAGAGCGCACGACCCAGAGTACCCGCCTTTGAACACCTCCTGCTGGCCCACCTTACCCTCTGTGCCCCCCCCCCAGTCGGTGCTTACACAGGGGACAGCCTCTTCTTGAAACATGAAATGCCCACAACTCATCTCTGTACATGAATTTTACTTGTTTTTCATCTGCCTTCTTTCATCTGCCTCTGCTCTAAGGCCACCAACCAAGAGGTCAAGGACTACATTTGGAAACTAAACTAGTGACTTCTGATGATGGGTGCTGCATGTCATCACACTTACAGGAAGGCAGACAAACTAAAGAGAATTACATGTGTGTGGCAGAACACAGGCCGCTCAGACTCAGATCTCAATGCCACTTATAGTGGGATAACCCTATCGAGTTAAGTTATTCTCCCTCGGCCTCAGTTTCTTACTCTAGACACAAGAGGTGTAACAGCCCACAGCTGTGATGGAGGCTGAAAGCACGGACAGAGACAAAAGAGCTAAGTGCCTGGAGAATGGTGTGCATCCGGTGGAAAATACATCGCAAGGCCCACATAACCACACTTTTTCCACATTATCTGCCAATCAGATTTATCTATTCTCCAAAAGCATACTGCATTTTTAACTTTCCTAATTTCCATATCTTCCATACATCACACTTCCCGGTTCCAGGCAAACGCAGACTTCTTCCCTTTCTGGGATCCCAAAATATTTGTTTCCTAGCTACCTATTATCTACTGATGGCAGGGTTGTGAAGACAGCTAAGCTAATTACTTTTGTCACAGCTGATTTTTGTACATCTTTACCCCATATATCTTCTCCCACCCCAGCAAGAGACCCAAAGGTATGTGTTATAATTCTCTCAGAAGCTCTATTAAGGAATGAAAAAAATGTTTACTACACAGAAAATTTCAGACATTACCGACTTTGAGAAAATTCACTGGTAAATAATTCCTGGCAAAGGAATATGAATCACTATCATGTTAACCTATTTCAAATTTATATACCCACAGAAAACTATTTAAAAAATTGCCAACCAAGTTATCTCTGTAGAGCCTTAGAGAAGCCCCCAACCTATCACTGTGTAAGAACACACAATTCAGCTCATTTTCTCGGATTCTGGACTGAGCTAATAACTAAAATGGCTCAGTTCTCACCTCAAAACAGGTAGAACAACGAGGCACCACTACATACATATCAGAATGGCTAAGATCCAAAACAGACAACACCAAATGCTGGTGAGGATGTGGTGGAGTAATAGGAACTCTCATTCATTGCCAGTGGGAATGTAAAATAGTACAGCTACTTTGGAAGACTCTCATCATATGATCCAACAATCGTGTTCCTTGGTATTTAACTAAATGAACTGAAAACTTCCATCTAGAAAAAACGTGCACCTGAATGTTTATAGCAGCTTTATTCATAACTGCCAAAATGTGGAAGCAACCGAGGTTCTTCAGTAGGAAAATGGATAAACAAAATGTGGTACGCCCAGACAATGGATTATTATTCAGTAATAAAAGGAAATGAGCCTCAATCCACAAAAAGACATGGAGGAAATGTAAATGCATATTGCTAAGTGAGAGACACCAATCTGAAATGGTTACAAAGGTATGATTCCAAACAGACAGCCCTCTGGAGAAGGCTAAACTATGGGAACGGAAAAAAGATCAGTGGTTGCCAGGGGTTTGGGGAAGGGATGGAGGGATGAGGAAGTGGAACATGGGGGATTTTTAGGGCGGGGAAGCTGTTCTGTAGGATATCATAATGCTAGATACTTATTATATGTTTATCAAAATCCACAGATGTACCATACAAAGCCTGAACCTTACTGCAAACAATGAACTTTAGTTAATAAATTAATACCGGCTCTTCAATGGTAACAAATGGGCCACACTAACAGAAGATGTTAATAATGGGGACACTGGGAGTAGATGGGGAGAACTCTATACATCCCCCTTGATTTTTCTGTAAACCTAAAACTGCTCAAAAAATCAAGTATATTAATTGAAACAAAACCCATGTGAAAGAATCACGACTTCAGTACTTCAAAGGGACTTCAGGCACTGTCCAGACCCACTCCAGCTCTGGCGAACTCCTGCTCTACGGCATCCCTGACATGTGGTCACTTATCCAGCCTCCAGCTGCACACTTATGGTTACAAGTCACTTATTTCCTGACCAGTTCATTTTGTATCTCTCACATCTGGCACAAAGCACAAGTCTGATACATTCAAAAAGCAAGGAGAGCTTTCACACATGGAACGTTCAGTCTTACACAGAACCAAAACACGTTCCTATAAATTTCCCCTACTTGAAGAATCATGGAATATTAAGAGCTAGAAAAGACTCATTTTACTGACAAGAATACCGAGAGAAGGAGATGAACAGTCTCCCATAAACTGCAAGCTACTTTAACCAACTATCACCCAGAACTTCCAAGACGGAGACTTACCGCTTAGGTTTGAAGACGACCTTCTGTCCTCCTTCAAGTATCAGTAAGGCTTTCAGTTGTGTCCCTTTATAACCCACGTCAGCTTTAATGATTTTCTTGGTGGCCATGGCATGCATGATTGCCCCCAGCTCTGGTGTCTCTTCTGGGTACACTTCCCGGGGAACCACCCACTGGGCTGCAATCTCCCAGGGAGACTGCAAGGTGTGGTCCAGCTTGGGCACAAGCTCCACCCGCAAGCCAGCCATCATTCTGTGAAAAGCCCTCTGGTCCTCTCGGTTTGCAGCTGATGTGTCCAGGTTGTCGATCAGGAAAACTTTGGTGAAGATAAAGATGACAAGAAGAATTGCTAACAGCACGACTCGCTGCTTTAGCTTCATGTTGACCTTTTTTCCTTCTCCCCTAACCCCCTCTCTCTCACTTATCAAGGAGAGCAGGTGGTGATGGTCAGCAAGGAGAATCCATGATTATGCACACTGGTCCATTTCTTTGCTGCAGTGCCTCCCACAATGCCTGCAAGCCCAAGTCAAAGCAAAATTCAGTCAGAGATTCTGTCCCTTCCACCCCTGAATCTTTTGCAAACTTCCAACATCTTACTCACTCTTTTATCGTTGCTAATCCCATGCTTGAGAGGACCCAATAGTTTAAAACAAACTAGCGTGGGGAAGAACTTCATAGATAAGAACCAGGAACAATGAAGATTTTAAAGCAAATCCTCCTGTTCTAACAGGGTGCAGGTCAGCCGGGAGCCCCTGGACTGGCTACAAATTCCAGAACACCAACACAATGAGAAAAAGTGCAACAAAAACCAACACAAAGAGACGCCTGACTCCTTCACTTTCATTTTTACCTTTCAAAATCCGTAAAGGACTTTTAAACATCTAAAACCACCAGTATTTGGAAACTTTCCAGTTCGTATCTTCTCTCAGTGTAAGTTTTATGACATGCTGTAAGTCAGAAACTCCTACAAATGCCGCAGAGGGTCCAGAGGAGAGCAGTAACTCCTCCGAATCCCAATCCTCAGCCACCCTGAAAGTGTCCTGTCTGTGGCTCACATATTTAAATACAACAGCCAGACGTGTTGTTCTACTTCATCAGTCTTCTGCTAATTATTTTTCAAAATTAAAATCCCTGTAAAATAGGGATAATCAAACCTGGATAAATTAAGTAAACGAAAAAAGAGATCCCTATCTCCTGTGGCTATTAATAGAACACGACCAGAACATGAGAGAAAGCTGGTACTACGGCATCACTACGAAGTCTGGACTGGTCGGGCACATGACAAAGGGACTGATGCCACAGACAGCAAGCAGCACCTGCTTCTGGTGTGGAGCCGAGCACACTCTGGTCTGGTCTCAAGCTCACAGACGCCAAACATGAGATTTTTGCGAGGCTGTCAAGAACACACAGTTGAGTCTCATCTGCATGCTGACAGGTGGCTTTCGGCTCAGCGCTGGGCTGAGACAAGGGACAGGATGGTAACAGGGAGCAGCTTCACTCTCCAAGTCCTTTAACAACTCACACCATTAATCGAAGACGTAATGCCACTACAAACGACAGGGCAGAGTCCCACCCCAGCTGGAGACTGCTCTCCGAGTAACAGCTGCAAACACCCCGAAACCCAGCTGGCCAGAGCAACCACGCGTTTCAAGGGCAACACCACATGGTGGTGAGCATGCTGCCGGGCCCTTCATCCACCCCTGTCCCCGTTCATTTGCAGGAAGAGGTGGAAGGTGAGAGTCCAGCTCAAATTCTAACGGTCTCCAGCCACCTGTTTTTGTCATCTTCATCTCCTGGGGAGTGCATAACACTTTCAACTGAAGTAACAGTAATTCCAGTGCATCCAGAATGTAATTGTGAGGGGAGCGAGTTTGGTGTGAAACTCAGCAGAAGGCTTCTGTGTGATTATGGGTACGAATAGTGCTAGGGGAGCGGATTTCAGAGGTTTTCGCTCGTCCCAGCATGACCTCAACCACACAGCTCCTCCAACAATCTGGGTGACGGGACAGGGACATGTGGTGGCTGCAGTGCCAGCGGACCCTTTCTTAGCCTCTCCAGCTGCAGCCAGCAACTGGCCTGGGACAATTTGGGGGCAGAATTTGAGTAAGCAGGGTGGGTAGACTTCCTCCTCCTATAATGCATTCTTCAGGTATGAAGTCTGGTTAACCCCTAAACTTCTAATGCTGCTGCTCATTTCATTTAGCATAAATTCCTCCCTTGTGCTATAGAAACTCACTTTATCTAAACACTCACCATAAACGCTAGGGAGACTGAGGTTTTTTGTTTGTTTGTTCACTAATGCAATAGGAAGTTCCAGCAACTCCAACATCAGACAAAACCAACTGATTCCTCTTTGTGTGCTTTTAAGTTCTGAAAGCTCGATACCTCCTCATGCCTAAGTCCCCGAAGAACACATTCCTCAAGTCAGGGCTGCAAACAATGCACCCACTCAACTAGGACTGGAGTTCATACCATGTGAACTGAAGAGTTCAGCTGTTGCATTATTTTACTGTTTACCTCTGCAGGTTGCAAGTGGCTAAAGGAGTTTTCGTTTGTGATTAGTCACCACATCCTGGCAGAACAAGGAAGACAGCAAGATGGCATAGTTCTCTACAACTGCCCTTCATCCCTACAGCCACAAACTTAATTGAGTGCTCAGCCCCTTCTACTTGATCACTAAAAGAACTGCCTTCTGGGCCTCTGGGTTCTCCAATGCGAACCAGATGATGCACCACACTCACTGTTCTGATCACACGCCATTTCTGATTTCTACAAATTCCTTAGCAAGGCAGGAAAAGCCCTACCCTAAATGGCTTCAGCCAGTCTGCTTCCCCAGGCTTCCCTCTTCTCAGCTCCAACCAAATGGATAGTGTCCATGCTCTGCCTTCCCTGCCCTGCCTTCCCTGCCATGTGTGGGCTGGCCTCTGCCCTTGTTAGTCTTCATCCTGAGACTTCCTCAAAATTCCTCCCTTTCCCCCCATCCTCTCCTGTTTAAAGCTTAATCTACCATTTCGGGCCCCTCTCCCCACTCTCCAGTAACCTTTCTCCTTTAGACCAGCACTTAACTACATTCTGCCTTGTCCAGCATCTGCCTGTACGTAGTTTTCAAGTGCCCTCTCAGAAACTTGGCTCCTTGGTCACCTCAGCTGTCTTCACAATCCCTACAGTACCTAGCAGAGAACTGAACAAACCACTACAAGTATCTTGGGACTTGTGTGTACTTCCTCCGATAGACAGGATCACGTGAGGGCCTGGCTGGCTCTCTTTTATCAGCTTGCTTCTTTGGTTTGGCAATCTACTTCTCTACCGACGTTCTAACTACTCAGTGTAGTGCAGAGTGTAGTTTCCTTTTCTGAAGAAACAGCTCAGAAACAGTTCAGAAAGAGGTTTTCTTTTAGCTGGAAAGCTGCTATTCCTTCAGCTCACAGGGCAAGCACTGAGATTTAAGAGTTCAACAATTTAGAGATTATAGCAGAATTTCTACCATTCCAGAAAAATGTATGATATGCATGATATGGACTCTTACCAGTGATGCTTCTTACACCATACAATGATCCCCTTCTCTCCTGTATGCCTGAGAAGGGAGGATGCACAGTAATGGATGGGCTTTCCATGCTGTGTTACCTTCTTGTCTTGTTAGAAACAACAGCATACGCGTTATGCACTCTGCAAACTGGGTTTCTAAGATGAGAGCCCATTACAGACACTAAGGAAATTAAAGTAGGACCACTGAGTATATTCCAAATTATTCATGAAAATTTACTTGCATTCCCAGAGGACTCTGCCTGCTCTATTTCATGCCTTCACCTCCTCCCATAAATGCTTCTGACAGTGTAACACTGTCCAGTTTACATTATGGCCATTTATTTTAATGCTTCTGTTTGTGGAATGGAGCCCGCCTCAAAAAACAAACAGACTCAAGGCAATAACGTAAGTCAAAAAATGTTAAGCACAGAACAGGGCAATGCAAATGATAGCTTTGTACTAAAAGCTGGCATAAGCTCTCAAACCAGAGTTCTGGAAAGCAGACCTTTAGGAGGAATTTTCCTCCTGAACCCTGGTCTCACCCACAGCTCAGTGGGGCTTGCTATGGCGGCTCATTTTTCACTCACTCTCTCTCTGACACATACACACACCATCCTACATGTTTGACAGTTGTTTTATGAGGACAAACTTAGGACTGTTAAGTTGCATGGGAAGAAAAGATACAGATTCCACAGAACAAAAGTGAGGTCTTAGTACGAAGTCCTCCATTCAGTCCCAGCAGAACAGCTACAGAAACACATATCCGTGCACAGGTCAAAGGCACTGTGTGACAAAATACGATGTCTGTGGCTGCCGAGGAACATGGGGACACCTGGCCCTTTCCTTACTACCTTACTGGGACTCCCAAAGCCACCAGTGAGGTTCCAGGTCTCGCTGGCAGCCGTACTCCCTCGAATCTCCCTCTGATCAACTGACCTCACACTGCTTCTCCTCATGTCATGGAGAAGAAATCTCCACCTTTATGCAGAGTAACTGAAAGTCAAAGCTTCAGGACTAACCCTTTCTTGTGCTTTCAGTTCAATGGTCAAATCAAGGTCTTTCCACATAAATGGAATGTAGTATGTCTGCTGAGTGTAAAGTACCATGAGGAAACAGTCCAAGCAGAAGGCTATTAACAAAGGAGACTTTGGGCATAGCAGGTAGAATTTATTATATGACTAGTATATAATCATATTTACTCACATAACCTTCGTGCCCTTGATCCTGCACTGAAGTAACAAGGACCCTTTTACAAACTTCTGCTTTAGTAACTTTTGGTTTCAGCAAAGCTCTAATGGTCTGGTGAGTATAAGAAGAGGTAAGGCCTGAATATACTTAAGAGTTTTTGAGGAATTTTGCTCCTGAGCTCTGGTTTCACCCACAGCTCCATCAGCTCAATGAGGCCTGCTACAGCAGCTCATTCATCACACTCACACTCCTTCTCTCTAACACACACACACACCATCCTACACATTTGACAGTTGTTTTATGAAGACACTGATTATATACAAAGACAGACACCAACAATTCCTCCCATCAAGAGATAGAATCTAGGGGCACCTGGATGGCTCCATCGGTTAAGCATCGGCCATCAGCTCAGGTCATGATCCCAGGGTCCTGGGATAGAGTCCCACATCAGGCTCCCTATTCAGTGGAGAATCCGCTTCTCCCTCTCCCTCTGCCTCTCTCCCTGCTTGTGTGCTCACTCTCTCTCTAGCTCTCTCTCTCAAATGAATAAAGTCTTAAGGAAAAAAGAAAAAAGTAGAATCTATTATTCCTCCTCCGGACCCTGGGCCAGTCCTGTAACTTGCTTTGGCTAACAGAATGCAGTGGAAGTGACTGTGTGCCAGGTCTAGGCCGAGCCCTGAAAAGACCTGGCAGATTCCAGCTGGGACCCAGCCACTAGGTAAAGCAGCTTGGGCTAGACTACTGAATGATGAGGGACCTAGATGGGGGGGGGGGGCAACCCCAGCTGAGGTGCCAGACACAGAAGAGAAGCCATCCCAGTTCCACCTGAGGTCCCAGTTGAATGAGGTTATACATGGGATCCCAGTCTATGAACCATGTGGGCAGAAGAACCAACAGGCTGATCCCAGCTGACCTACAAGATGATAAGAAATAACAAATCACTATTTTAAGCCACTGAATTTTGGGGTAGCTTGTAAAATCCAACATTCTTATGTCTAGTCTGTCCTTATTAACTATTTTGGAGACATTAAAAATACTGAGGGAGAAGACACAGGGAAATAAATCATGTGATTGAAAACAATTCTCTCAGGAAGAAGGGAAACATTAAAATAACCATTAAATATAAGGAAACATTGGATTAATAAATTGTGAGGTTGTACTTGTAAATGATTATTAATGCCTTCTACAGGGCAATAAGCCCATTATGAAAATTATACATCATTTCTACTTATTTTGTTTTCACTATAGATGCTTAGGAAGATACATAATTAAAGTCTCTTGAACGTAGCACAAGGAAAAAATATACTCGCACCTGGATCATTTACTAAGATCCATTTACATACTAGATGATCAAGGCTAACCTGGCACCCTCACACAAATACACATGCCCAGTTTATAAAACCTACCATTCATACTTGAGCCAAAGCATAAATAATAGCAAAAAAAATCACAACCTTTCAGTACAAAAAAAAATTAGAAACAGATTTATTTTCACCCTGGGCTGAATCTGATAGTGCCCTTTTGTTTTTTAATTGGTAGTGACATCAGAGCATTGTGCTACATTATTATTCACTGTCCCCTAGAAATAAATGCAGTTTCTCCTGATGGTTACTAGCAATTCTAAGTAAAATCAGAGCATTAGGAAATCTTTCCACTTAGCACTGTATATGCATCTTTCTATACAGGAAGTCAAAGCACCAAGACCAAAGGGCATCAAGTGTTTAGTACCTGAATAAACCCCGAGTATCCCCAGAAAACCAGCCCATTCCTGCATTGCCACCCGCTGCCTACCACAAGAGAACTGTCTTTTTCATCTTCAAATAGGAGTCTTCAACTAAAACAAAATATCAAGTAATATTAATCAGTATCTACATATAGTTTTTTCTCTGCTAATTCTCTGCTTAATAGCTTCCTAAAGACAAATACCATCTGATTTACTCATATGTGGAATTTTTTTTTTCAATTTTTCATTTGACAGAAAGAAACACAGCTAGAGAGGGAACACAAGCAGCAGGGAGTGAGAGAGGGAGAAGCAGGCCTCCTGCAGAGCAGGGAGCCTGATGTGGGGGTTGATCCTGGGTCTCCGGGATCATGACCTGAGCCGAAGGCAGTTGCTTAACCAACTGAGCCACCCAGGCATCGTTCATATACGGAATTTAAGAAACAAAACAAATGAATAAAGTGGGACGAAGTGACAAACCAAAAGAAAACACACTCTCAACTATAGAAAACTGGTGGTTACCAGAGAAGAGGTGGGTGGGAGGATGGATGAAATAGGTGAAGGGGATTAAGAGCACACTCATCAAGATGAACAATAAGTGGGGCACCTGGGTGGCTCAATTAGTTAAGCGACTGCCTTCGGCTCAGGTCATGATCCTGGAGACCCGGGATCGAGCCCCACATCGGGCTCCCTGCTTGGCGGGAAGCCTGCTTCTCCCTCTCTCACTCCCCCTGCTTGTGTTCCCTCTCTGTCAAATAAATAAAATCTTAAAAAAAAAAAAAAGAACAATAAGCAATGTATAGAATTGTTGAATCACTCTGCTGTACACTTGAAACTAATATAACACTACATGTTAACTACACTGGAATTAAAATAAAGTTAAAAAAAGAAATAGGTTCTTAATTCATCTGCTTATTCTAAATATAAACTCTTCCAAGGTGGAAGGGTTAAGAGCGGGTGCTCTGGGTTCAGAATGCCTACTTTACCACCTACTATGGGACTTGGGAAAATGATTTCATGTCTAACCTCTCTGGGCCACCTCAGTTCTTTCATATGAGAAGTAAAATAGGAACACTATTGCCTAACTCACAGAGTTGCTAAACATGAATGACATTACCACATCTACTGTGCTAAAATTTGTGCCTGGACAACCCGTAGAGATCCCTTGTTAGTCGCTACTACCAGGTCAAAAACCCAAAGCTGATGACCTGAAAGGAGAAAAAATGACACAGAAAATAACCCTCCCTAGTCATGTTGTCTTCTGGGGTGCAGAGTTAGGGGCTAAATTCCCAAGTCACATTACAGAGAGTTTCTGTGGTCTTCTATTCCTGAACCAAATCCTTTCCTCAACCGGAAGACTAGCTAAGACTGCAGGAAAGTAGGTATCTTCAGAATGGGCACCATATGAATTAGAACATGGGGAGGCTATGTCGCTAATTGGACTAACCTATTTCTCTTCTCTACAAAGTTCAGTTCTACCACAGTCAATGACTAAAAGTGTAAGGGTTCTTCAATCCCATGAGAAAGGGTGAAATAAAATGTCTTCAGTCTTCTTCGCTCTGGAAAATTAGCTCTCTGTTTTAAAGATGACAGCTTTGCATGTCCTAAAGCCCTCTCTTTTTTAAAGATTTATTATTTAGAGAGAGAGAGAGAAAGTATGCTTTCTGCAAGATTTGTGTCTGAGGGAGGGGCAGAGGGAGAGAGAGAATCTTCAAACAGACTCCCAGCAGATCACAGAGCCCCCACGGGGCTGGTTCCCATGACCGTGAAACCATGACCTGAGCCGAAACCAAGAGTGGCTGCTTAACTGACTGAGCCCTCTAGGCACCCCTGTCCTATTAAGGTAAGCCTTAGAGTAACTTAAAGCTATCAGTATAGAAAATTGAATTCCCACATAGTCCAAATTACTCCGAGTGTTACATTTTCCTCAATTTCCACTTCCACTTAAATATTTATTCGTATCTGTAAACTCACAATGCCCTACATGAAATCCTCTACCAGTTTCTTGTGAAGGAAGCCAACTAAAATCATCACTAGGCATTAATGAGGCATTAAGGCAGCCTTTTTTCCTGGCTGTGAGAGCAAAAACGAAAGAGCCAATAAAGAGTGTTCGCTTCCTCTGAAAAAATTCAATTTCTGTAACCTGTCCCATTTAAATCTTGATTTAGGACAACTCTCTAACCCTATTTCTTGAAAAATGAAAAAAAAAAATCTTTAGCTCATACTGTTAGTGAGGTTACTTCTAAAAAACCAACATAGGCCGTGGTCACTGATCTAGAAACTCTGTGGGAATGCCCAAGAATTTGCATTCTGTTTCAAATGGGCCAGATAAAATGAACCTTCCCACGTGCAAGTATTTCACTGCTCAACTGTCACTTTATAACCCCCATGGAAGACTATAGCAATGCATGTAATTCCCATATAGTGCAGAAGTATGGAATTTCAAAAAATCTAACATTTTCCTTCAGATTTTCCATCTTTACTTTTCAGTTCACTAGAGGTTTGGACAGGTGTATTAGCTTTATGCAACAGTAACACCTGACACTACTAACCTCACGTTCCAGGTGTGTCAAGCTGTCGGGCCACAGGTCACTCTAGAAACAGCAAGAGCAGAACCGCTACACAGGTCTGGGCTGAACTGAGGCTGAGTGGCTACAGGCATGATCCCTTTGTTAAAATATGAATGTAAATACACAAACATGCACATTTCTGGGCATGCCTGTCTCCTCTACTCTTTTGTGAGTTCCTTAGGACAGGGGATATATTTTACTCTCTTTGTACCTCCCCAGAAGCTGGCACGGTGCAAGTGCAGGAGAGGTACTCGATAAATGCCTACTGAATAAAAGCAGTGAGGAGCAAGGGAGAGAAAGCTTTAAGGTTAACAAAGTTTCTTCAGGTCCTTGGTCTAAAGATGGCCTCTTTTACAAAGAGAAACTAAGTCCTATAATGACTTCAGATATACAGTACAGTAAAAAAAATGTAGAAATATCAAACATATATATACATCCAATTTTAAACTGTTGCCTCTGTACACCCTGCTTCCGCCCTTCAAAGCAGCGACTACTGCCAACTTTGCTCCTGCGGCTGACTGGGACTGGGAGTAAAGATGATCTGCAAACGCTAAGAAGACTGGAGATGGTCCAAGACACTGCCCAAGAATGACACGAGACAGTGCTGGAACCAGATCTTCAAGTGTTACTGGTCACGCTTTCTGAAATGAGAACCGACACTTAGTAACCTCCAGAGCATTTTCTCTGTCCTACAGAAGGACCCACAGGAACACAAATGTACCCAGAGTGCAAGGTCGCTATCTAAACCAGGGATAAGAAATGAGGAATCAACAAAAAGAAGCTCTTGGGCATGGGATGCCTGGGTGGTGGTCAGTCGGTCAGGCAGCTGCCTTCAGCTCAGGTCATGATCCCAGAGTCCTGGGACTGAGTCCTACATGGGGCTCCTGCTCGATGGGAGCCTGATTCTTCCCCTGTCTGCCACTCCCTCTGCTTGTGCTCCCTCGCTCTCTCTCTGACAAATAAATAAATAAAATATTTTAAAAAAAAAGTCTT
Organism: Spilogale gracilis; assembly: GCA_004023965.1. NCBI lineage: Eukaryota > Metazoa > Chordata > Mammalia > Carnivora > Mephitidae > Spilogale > Spilogale gracilis. Next base: position 24,689 of record PITA01003486.1, on the reverse strand, counting down.
GGACAGTCAAAGTCATAGTCACAAAGTTCATCTGCTGACAGGGAAGGGCGGCAGACCCTTGCTCTGCCTGCGTGGCTATTTTACACTCAAGCGGGAAGCAGTTACCTGGGCAGTTACTCCACTGAAGATCAGAAGCTGCCAATTTAAAAGAGGGCAGTGGGGGCACTAACAACAGCAGAAGTCCAGCTTTCCCACGTCTGAAAGAAGAGCCCGATTACTAAAAGCAGATTCAAGAATTCAAAGCGCAGAGGGGCACACAATCTGCCTATTTGTCGCTTCAAAGCCTTGCTCTATTACGATCAGTGACGGATACTAGCTGCACCACCTCAAGTCAATAAAAGGTGAAACCATACTGTTTAAAAAGCAAACAAAGCATGGAATATATTGTGAAATTTTTTTCCACAATAAGTAGAGCCAAAACAAGAATTCCCACACATAACACCTTATTCCCAAAAAAGAGAAGACAGATGAAGCACTGCCATATCCACAGGCCGGAAAGCACTCGAGAGCATGGTACGACAGGCTGACCCTGTACGTGGTCTGTTACACACGCACCAGTTCACCAGTTCATGTCCCTTGGCCTTCTTTTGTCATGTACCCACAGTAACACCCTCCCTCCACAGGGCTGTTACCTTGTCAGAAAGTACCAACCTACACACACACACCAAAGCTCTTTCTTTTCCACATCAGGCTCCGTTTCTTATCTCCTCCTGGGATGACAGATGCACTCCCAAGACTTATCGAGCCTGGAGTTAGGCCTTTCTTTCCTCTTTTGCTTTTGAATCGGCAAGACAAAATCACAAGTGAGATCTCTGCATTATATTCTCTCCAAGATGGCTCTAGCAGTCACAGTGACATTTTAAGTTGGTCAGAAGCTGGTTTCAGTCGCAAAGCAAGGTCTCCTGGACCCTAGGTCTGTGTTAGTGAATCCATTAGTCCTTGGCGGGGGGGTGGGGGGGGGTATCACAGAGGCAGCTCAAGTACAGAAAAGAGAGAGGTATATACAGGTTTGGAATGAGGAGCTACTGGAGAAGCACTTCGAGGAGGGACAGCTCTCTTTTCCTGACCCACCACATAAGGGATGAGAAGATGCACAAACAGGGTCAATGACAACAGCCGTGGCCATTACCAAGAGCTCCAGTTCTTTTCTTAAAACAAAAATACTGACTACCAATCCAACTGCTCAATTAGTGTAGTCAGAAAAGTCTCTAGGAGCCAAGTCTGTGAAGGCATGTCTGACCAGGGCAGAACGGGCCGCCCCCAAGCTGCTAGAATACCATACAGTCACACAATCAAACCTCAAGGCAGCTCAGGTATGGAACACCCTTGAAAGATACTCACTTTTTTTTTTTAAGGAATATTTAGCTATTTTATTCTATTGCATTATACCTTTTATTAAATGTTTTTATTTTCAAGACTGTTTTCAGTTCAGAGGGGCTCAGTTAAAATAGCACATGGTTTTAACACTTTTTTTTTTTTTTAAGATTTTATTTGACAGAAACACAGCCAGAGAGGGAACACAAGCAGGGGGAGTGAGAGAGGGAGAAGCAGGCTTCCCGCCGAGCAGGAGCCCGATGTAGGACTCGATCCCAGGTCTCCGGGATCATGACTTGAGCCGAAGGCAGTCGCTTAACCAACTTAACCAACCCAGGCACCCCGACATGGTTTTAACTCTTAAAGATGTTGCAGTAAATGGAAAGCGCTGGATCATATCTGCCTTTGTATAAAATTGAATCTGATTATTAATATTTGGTAAGTCTTCAACTCTACCCTTTAGGCAATATACAGATACCCAGCTCAAGAGCAACTTTCAACAGTAATCTGCACATTTTCTTGTCCTCTTTTTTCTTAACGAAAAGAGGAACTAGCCAATTTATGTACTAGAGTATTTCCCCTTCCTTCATACTATGTTGCATTCACTCATTCAACCACCAAACATTTCCTGCACACCTACTATGCACTTGGCACTTTGGGTGCAAAGAGAAAAGTATGCCAATTATCATCACTGTTACGACACCTGGTAGTGCCTTGTTAAGTACACTTCCTACCTCATCTACAAAACCACACAGCACTTAGTCCCAGGGTGACCTGACATCAGCTTCAGAAGACTGTCTCCTTTTTATTGTTTGCAACTGCGGCCACAGGACAGAGGATGCAGCCTCTGTCTCTACGATGAGACCAATCCAGAGACAACCACTGTGGCTGCTATTTTAAAATTTTATCAATTCAAGACCTGAAGTGTCTGGCTTCAGGGCTCACACCATAGAAATGATGGTCACACAAAGTGTAGGAAGCTGAAGTCTGCCCTGCAAGTAAACAAACAAACAAACAAATTTCATTTAGAAATTCCCAATTCAGAAAAGAAAGCTTCCAGGCCCTGTGAGAGAGCAGGAGTCTACAAATGGAAGTGAAGAGAATGCACTGAAAGTCAAAGAGTTATCAATTCAACATAAAATAAATTCTAGGACATAACAGATTACACGGTACAGTGATTTGTTTGTTCCCTAACTCAAAGACCCCAGGGCAAGTGTTTTCAAGTTTTCGCTCTTTAACCAAATCGTAGTTAACTGCCTATCGGCTTCAGAGAAACAGCAGTACAAATCAATGCCACATTTTCAACAGTCACGCTGAAGAGAAACTGTGGGCACCAAGATATGATCATCTCTTGCCACATCCATACTATCACCGCACTTTCTTGTGAGTGAGGCTGAGAATCCCAATTATTTGCTTGTGCCTTTTTATTCTCCTTGGGTAAGCATTCTGAAACGCAGAAGCCGCTCCTGTTGACTTGATTCCACTGCATGGTTCTAGGGACCAAAGTCCAACGACTTCATAAACTTCAGAAAAGTTATTAACTTCAAACAGAACGTTAATTTTAAATCTACCTGTGGTTAGCTCTAAGTCTGGGGAAATAATTTAGCATCCTTAACACCAGCACCACGGTTTCCCAAAGCCATGTCTTGACGATCAGTAATATATGTGAAAGTGCTCTAAGGCTTTGCTCAAAAGTCCTGCATAAACTCAAGGAAAAGGCACACCTGGTCTCTACTTCAATTTTAAAAATCAACCCCAATGAAATCTATGTATTGATTATAACATCAGGAAGATAGGAATAGTTATCAAACATCAATCTTAATCACCAGAGCACAAATGTATAAAGTCATACGATTTAAAGCTAGAAGATCCCACATTTCTATTCGCTCTTTTCAAGGTGAGAAGTCCAATCTCCAGAGGGAAACTGGCTGGGTGGGGAGGACATTGATACCTGGCTCTAGCTAACCACAAGTCGCAGTACCAAGCATCTCTAATTTTCCCAAATTATAAACTCCTCACTCATCCAAGCGATGATATAGCCCTTTAAAGGACTAAAATTCCATAATGACCAATCATGCCCAGTCGTCTCCGCTTTCCCTCCAACATCCTTCCACCCTTGTCTTCCTACCAGAAAACTTGCGGACGACAGATGCCTGATTAGAAGGAAACTCTAATCAGATCCCACAATCAAGGGCGCAAGTTGACAACTGCTCATATTCATCATTCTGGCTCGCTTTTAATCGCGGGGCCATCAAACCCGGAAATGAAATCTCAAGCGCAACCCTCTTTGGACTACCGTATCATTTCCTTAAGTTGTGCCCCGCTGCGAGTGCGAGGTGCACGACCCCGAGAGACGGCGGACCCCGGGCACGGTTACTCCGCTTCCCGCCTCGGGCCTGGTGGTCACTTGCGCTTCTCCGCCACGAGGTGGGCCCACCAGCGCGCGATCCTCCCCGGGCCGCCGCAACGGGCGCTCGGCGGGACTCGAGGGCGAGTCGCCTCTGGGGACGGCGCCTGGGCGCAAGGGGCGCTCACTAGAAGGACCCCGGGCAGCCCCAGGTAAGGCCGCGCCTCAGGCGGGCCGAGGAGGCGCCCCTCCAGCCGCGCCCGCCCGCAGGAGCCCGCCGGGGGGCCAGCGAGGCGGGGAGCGCGGCCCCGGCCGGTCTCCGAGGCAGCAGCCGGGCCCGATCCGGGACCCACCGGCAGCCGCTCGGGAACCACTCAGGGACCGCTCGGGGCACCGGCACGCGGCCCCTCGGGGAGGCGCCCCGCCCCCAGGCGGCCCCCGCCCGGCCAGCGCCACGCACCGCATCCCGACTGCGGGCGGGCCCGCACTTTCCCGCCCGCCGCGCCGGGGGCGGGGGTCGCGCGCCCTCCCCGCCCCCACGCCGCTCACCTGCTGGGCCCTAGGCTCGCTCCATGACCGCCCGCGCGGTGCGGTGCGGTGCGGCCCGGCCGCCCCCGCCGCCTCCGGGGAGGGGCAGCCCCACGCCGCGTTCACCGCCCCCAGTCGCCGCCGCCACTGCGGCTCCCGCCCACCCCCGGCCCGGCCATTCCCCGGCCACTCTCCCCGCGCAGAGCCGGCGGTCCCACACCCACCCACCCCCGCCTCCGCGGCGCCCGACTGTTGGTACCGTCCTAGCGTAACGCCTTCCCCGTGACCAATCCCAGGGCTCATTCTGCGAGGCCCCGCCCCCGCCCTCCGGTGGGCAGGTCTACCCGGATAGCTCTGGACGGCCCCCCTTAACCCTTTCTGTCCCGGCCCGGCCCTGTTTAACTCCCTCAGCGCCGACTCCGGTCTTTCCACCTCCTCCTCCCTGCCGCCCTCCCCGCTTGCAGAAACTGACCTCGAAGTTCTCTCTTGCTTTCGTTTTTCCTTTCCTGATTTTCGTAAGCTGGTAGGAGACTAGGCAGCGGGACTGGAGAGTTGGGGTTCTTTACGTCCAATTCTACTTGTGAGAAGCAATTTCCCTACTCCTTCTGCCCGTTTAAATTTGCCTCGACTGATCCTTCTGCCTTTCAAAGTGCATTCCCCTTACCCAAAAGAGGCCAACCTTCCTACACTGTGCACAACTCGCTCTTCCTTGGGACCAGAGCAAACTCCCTGCTACTGTGAGTAGCATTTCGCAAAAACGGTGATTGGTTTACTGTACTCTTAGTTGTGTAATGTCTGTCTCTTGCGGTGGACTGTAAGCCACAAGAGGGCAGGACAGTCGGGTCCCTGTCTCCAATGCCCGACACCCAGTAGACTCCCTGTAGATGGTTTGCATGAAAGATTCTCCCTCTCCTTAAGTTGCTTCCTTTCCCCCGACTGCGTACAGATCATCCGCTGTATAATGCACCCTTTCATTTACTCAGTATATACCAAACTTGAACTTAGTGCATGTCTGAGATATAATGCATGTTGCTTTGTGGGATAAGATGTGTGTGTGTGTGGGGGGGAGACTGAGCTGACCCTTTGTTCAGGCGATGTAGTTCATTTAAGCGGTAGGATGTAGTGGGTAGAATGCCTCCTTACCGGTGGTGTGATATTGGATTGTGCCCCCCAACCTCTCAGAGTATGGGTTTCCTTATCTGCAGAATGGGAGTTAATCATAGTCCCTATTTCACAGGGTTGTTGTGAGGTCCAGATTAGGAAATGTGTGGGGAAAGTACTTTCGCCTTATTGTATAATACATGAGTTATTTTTGCATGTGTGTATTTACTGAGCACTTACCATCAGTAGAGCCTAGAGAAATAACTGGGCTTGACACCAGTCCCAGACAGGCTAGTTAGGGAGGCAGCCCTTCACAAAAAAACAGTCCCTGCAAGGAATCCGCTGTCAAATACAGGAAGAGTTGTATCAGCTTTGTACTCTTTGTAGTGAAAGGGCTTAGGGGTCATTTTCTGACCATACATACATAATTCTTAGGGAAATGAGCTGGATAGTTATGAGAGTGTAATTTCTCTGCATAGGAACATTGGTCTGACTGCCTTCAGTTAATCTCCTTGAAGCTTGTTCACATCAGGAGATCATAAACCAATAGTGTAAAGCCACAGTTCCTCTAAGATCCTTTAACTGAAAGGACTCTCCTCCTTTTCTTGCCTGGAACTCTGACAAGGGTAGCTGACTGTTGTCTCTCACTACTCAGAAGGCCAGCACAGCCTGCAGCTTCAGCTTCCTGGTGACCCCTTATGGCACTAGGGACACTGAAGGAGGTGGGTTCATGGCCTTTCTGAGCAATCCACTCCAGGGCTTAATTTCACATCCGCCAGATCCTTCCTTCCACCCCATAGGCTGCAGGAGAGACACACTCTCCTCTCTTCTATCTTTATAGATGGTGAGCCGAGGATTCAAGACCTTCCTGCTTTCAGACAGCAAAATTTCTGTCTCCTCAATTTTATCTTCACTGGGCCACATGTTTCAGGCTCTCTGCGAATGCGTTTACAGCACCAACACAGTTCTGACCCTCCACCACATTCTTTTCTGCCCTCTTTTCCTGGAAAGCGCCTTGTTTCCCAACCAATCGACAGTATATTCTAGATGTTCTGGGGATGCAGTCCTTTAAGAAGAGGATGCTGCCTTCAAAGAGTTTACATGACTGGTGCACAGGAAGCAGCTGCAAGGGATACAGGGGACTTAAATATGCAGCACAGACGCTGTGATCCCTGAAAGAGGCAGGGTCCAGGAAGTTAGTGTGGGCTGGTATCGCCAGCGAGGGAGGATCAAGGTGAGCAAACTATGGTGGGAGAAGAGAGAGACAATATAAACCAAAGTTAGGTCATGTCATGTGAACTTAAAGACAGACATCCTTAGCTGATGATAGGGAATGAGAGACTTTTCTTCCTTCCTTCCACCCTTCAGTGAATGTCTACCAAGTGCCAGACACTGAGCTGGACCCCATCCATGGAAAGGCCAAAGAAAGCCTGGTTCTCATCCTTGGGAAGCTGACAGTCTAGTCCTGGCAAATAGAACAGGTCAGGCAGAACCCCCATTCAGAAGGTCTGAGACTTTGCCAAAGCTTCTTTCAGAACTTTGTCTGATCTTCCCCTTTGCCTCTTTCTTCCCTCTGTCAGGCTCTTAAAGATACAAACTGACTTTATTTCATCTTTTTTTTTTAAGATTTTACTTATTTATTTGACAGAGAGAAATCAGAAGTAGGCAGAGAGGCAGGCAGAGAGAGGAGGAAGCAGGCTCCCTGCTGAGCAGAGAGCCTGATGCGGCCCTCGATCCCAGGACCCTGAGATCATGACCTGAGCCGAAGGCAGAGGCTTTAACCCACTGAACCACCCAGGCACCTGATTTTATTTCATCTTTATTTCCATCTGTGGAGTGCTTTCCCCTCAGCTATGTGTTGAGGTGCCCTGAATTGAAATTGAAGCAGGAACTTGGCTGGACCCCCTCCAGCCAGGGGTGGTGTGCATATGTCCTCAGTAGAGGAATCTTGGTTAGTAGCCCAGGGCAGAATCCTCCAGGGGCTGGCCCACTTCCTGTAGAATTCAATAGCAACTCCCCTGCTTGGCATTTCCAGGCCCTGTGCACCTTTCCAGGCCCATGTTCTGCTAATTTCTTACCTTCAACCCTAAAGGATTCACTTGCTCTGGGAACATCCCCTTTTCTGCCTCCATAGTTGTAATCATACAGCTCTTCCTCTGGGGCTCCCACCTCACCCCACCCCCATTGCCTCTTGTGAAAATGTTATATATCTTTCAAATACCATTTGCTCATGAAGCCTTCCCTGACCTTTGCCACTGTCCGTGTACTCCTGGCCTTCTAGGACTCAATCCTTTATGCCTTTTTTGCAGTGTGGTTTGTATTGATATCTTTGGGGATGTCTGTGACCCCTTCCACTGGATTGTAAACCCTTCAGGGCCAAGGACAATGTTTTATTCCCATCTGTATCTTCCTTAGCACTAACAGGGTCTGTGGGCCATGGTGAACATGTGACCCTTGAAAAAGAAATTTTAGAACAGGTCATTGTAGATATGGGCAATCAGAAGCATGGGAGGTTTCTTTCTTGACCTCTTCATCATTGTGTTTTCCTTAAGCTGTTTCAGAATTTCCAGGTCTCTGCCAATTTGTCAGGCCCCAGGACTCATTCAACAATCCCAAGGTATAAGGGGAGTAGTGTCTGAAGGTGCCCGTATACACCAGCATGAACACACACGCACACACACACACACACTCTCAAGAGACTACCCCCACAATGATGGATCCTACTGAAACTAATTAAGTTAATGCTACATCAAGAAGGGAAGGGAGCTGGAGGTGAGCTCTCCCCGGTCCAGGGTGCTAGGAGCCAGGGAGAGGGAGCCTGAGAAGGGAGGACAACTGAGTGAAGGAACACAGGTGTCCCTTCCAGGAGCAGGAGTTCGTCCTCTGCCTCCGCTGCCTCTGGGCAGGATTGTTTCTGCATGGGGCTCTCTGTGGACTGTGCTTCTGCATTTCTTTCGCAGCTGGGCAAACTCCTGTCTCTCCCTTTGCCACCGGTTCTACAGAGCTAGTCCACCCCTTGCTTACAGCTCTGGGACTGCCAACTTAACCAAGCTTTCACGGGGCACATCTGTCATCTGATCGAGACTCTCAAGCCCCAGGAACAACCCCTCATCCCCCCCTCTGCCAAAGAATTGTTCAGGATGCATATATCTGCAAGTGATGCCAATCCTTCAGGCATTCCTCTCCATCCTAATGTTTTTAAAGCAGCTTTATTGAGATATAACTTACATACCATAAAACTCACCTGTTTAAATTGGGCAATCTGATGGTTTTTAGTATATGTACAGAGTTGGGCAATTATCACCGGAGTCTAGAACATTTGCATCGCCCCCAAAAGTAATTTGGGATATTTTCTTTTCTTCTGAAAATATATTTGTTCATTTAGCATTTTTGTTTTATTTTTTTTTAATTTGCTTATTAAGGCCAAGAAGAAAAATACCTCAAGGGGACAGTTAAACTCCTAGAAAGACGAAGAATGCAAAGGAATCCTAGCTCTCAAAGCCGTTTCACTTCACTGCTGTTGCTTGGCTGGAGTCATTTAATGAACCACTCTAAGATGTACACTTTGTTGGGGTGTGTGCTCCTGAGAGAATGTCCGGGACCGCGTCTTGGACCATTCTCCAGTCTGGTGTGCCTTTTCTAATGCCAGTGGGCTCTTCAGTGGGGTTGGCAGAAACAATATTGCCAGCTCCAGATTGCTAATTCCCACAAGGCAGTCATTTTGTAATATTCTCAGGATGGTACCACATGCACATGAGTATTTAATACACATCTTTTTTTCTTTTTGCTGTGATGGAAGCTGTCTAATTTTTATTAGCTCAATTTAATGCATGAAGTAATTACATTAATTACTCCATGAGGTAATTACAGCCACCTGGAAGTTCTGGGTTGGTCAAAGTCAGCTCCCCTCACCCACAAGTAATGTGCAAGGAGTTAAGCTGAGGGCCCTCTGAGCCTTTCTCATGACTGATCCGGGGATATGCTAAAGCTGCAGTCTTCAGTCTGGATCCCCATGCCTGCCCTCCCCCATGATTTGAATTTAATTGTCTCAGGGGAAGGGCCTGGCAAGGTTTTGGGGTGGTTTTTTTGTGTGTTTTTTGTTGTTGTTGTTTTTTGTTTGTTTTTCTGTTTGTTTTTGTTATAAAGCTCCCAGCTTATTCTCTTTTGCAACCCAGGCTGAGGACCACTGTTCTACCAGAGACTAGGTCAAGATCATGTTGAACCCTGTGAAACTGCCATCTTTTTTTTTTTTTTTTTAAGATTCTATTCATTTATTTGACAGAGAGAAACACAGCTAGAGAGGGAACATAAGCAAGGGGAGTGAGAGAGGGAGAAGCAGGCCTCCCGCCGAGCAAGGAACCTGATGAAGGGCTCAATCCTGGGACTCTGGAATCATGACCTGAGCCAAAGGCAAATACTTAATGACTGAGCCACCCAGGTGCCCCTAAATTGCCATCTTTGTAGGGCAAAACTGGTTGAATATTGGCCACTTCATATGATTCAATCTAATATTCAGGCAATTGGTTTTTATTTTTGAGCAGGAGGAAAGATTGGTCTTTTGGAAGGTATTCTATAGGAAGCCAGTCAATTTCTCTCCAAAACTCTGCTCTGCAGTGTGAGTGAGAGAGATGGGACCAGGAAGCCAATGACTCGGGTGGTCAAGATACTTCAACTCAGTGGACCAACCCCCTGCATCTCTCCTTGCAGTGGAGCTTAACCATTCAGAAGCCCATGGCTGCCCTGCAGGAAGGGAAATGGGAGGAGCAGGCCAATGGTGAGACAACCAGAAGTGTTGAGTGAACATGACAAAGAGAATCTGGTCTTTCGTAGGCATTTACATTTAAGAATATATGTAATATATTCTAATTATAGAGCAGGCCAAATAAATCGCATGGCTGGAGGAAGTCTGGCACTCAGGCCTGCAGCTTATGACCCTGCCCTAGAAGATGGCTGTTCATGGCCCAGAGAGGTGGCTCAGAACAGGGGAGGACAAGATATTTGACACAGGAGGGCTTTGAGTCCAGGGAGAAAGGAACCAACACGTCACAGCCATCCGTGTCATATTGTTATAGATCATTCTCACAGCTGACGAAAATTCCATTGGGAGAATGTGTTGCAATTTATTTAACCATTTTTACTTTCAGTGGAGATGTGGGTATTTTCCAGATTTTGGCTGACACAAACGGTGTTGCCATGAGCATTCTTTCTGCCACAAAGAATGTTTGGGTTTACTTAGGAGTGGAGTGGCTAGGTCCCTGGGTATGCTTATGTGCACGGGATTCATGTCTCCTTAGGGAGTGGCACGTAGGTTCCCTCCTTGTCATGCCTCCTGCCACCTCTTGTCCAGGCCTTCCTCGTTTCTTTCCTAGACGGTTGCTTCTCTGCGCGTGGGTGTTCTCCTCTGGGGCTCTCCCACTCCAGTCCACCCCTCACACACTTCGCAGTACTAACTGCCATATACACCTCTCAGTTGAACTTCTGAAGTCTTCTGGATAATACCAAAACAACTGAAATTATTTCTTGGACAACTCGTTTGGCTGCCCAAGAGTGCACTGAGCAGCTTCTTTACCAGCAGCCAGGAGTCACCCCGTGCGGTAACTATCATTGACTGAGATCTCGTTTTGTTTGCCAATCCCTGTGCTAAGAGCAGCACCTCTGTTACCTCATTTTGTCCTCAAGCATTCTCAAAAAGATCTTTGTGCCAAGTATCAACGTGCGGGCTCTCAGCTCCAAGCCACACCCTTCCTTGCCTGTCCTGGGAAAAAGCAGGGAGGACCTTGTAAATACTTATCTTTTGTGGATGCCACCATGTTGATCTTTGTCAGTAGAGGGCGCTGGTGAGGCACATCAAGCCGTGAGGGCTTCTTCGCGGTTCTGGTGTGTCTACTTCAGACTGCCACACTCCTGAAGAGCCCAGGGGTCACCCAATACCCCTCCTGGTGCCTGCATGAGTGGCTTTCCTTAGCATCCGAGATGGTGGGTTTCAAGCAAGTTTAGAGATTTCTAGCAAATCCTCCCTTGCAGCACCGCCATGGTCTATCTGCTGCTCCCCACTGAGCCCCAGCTATGCCCTCTGCAGCAGAGTCTGAATCTCAGCCCTGGGAGGGGAGGGGCTGTCCTGGAGCTCTGGCTCAGTGGGACAGGCTGGTGGCTGCCCCTTGCAGCTGCTTCTCTTCTATTCTGTAGAGTTCTGTTCCCTTCTTGCAAGCCAGTCCCTCCTTACTCCAACCCACTATTGCAGTGAATAATACTTCATCTTCAACTTTCTTTGTTCAAATTACTAAGTTTCTACTCCATGGTTGGACCCTGATAGATATAGCCCTCTTCTGATTGTGCTTCTGATTTTGTGTTTTTGTTTGTTTGTTTTGTTTGGGAATTAATGATATATTTCTTTTCATTTTGTTTAGTTTTCCCTATTATTATTTCAATCCCAATATGTCAGCCAGTAAGCTGTATCTCCTCTCCGTAAACACAAACATATTAGTTATTCTCAGTTTCCCTTTAAGAAACCTTGGAGCTGGGGCACCTGGGTGGCTCAGTTGGTTAAGCGACTGCCTTCAGCTCAGGTCATGATCCCGGAGACCCAGGATCGAGCCCCACATCAGGCTCCCTGCTCGGCAGGAAGCCTGCTTCTCCCTCTCTCACTCCCCCTGCTTGTGTTCCCCCTCTGGCTGTGTTTCTCTCTGTCAAATAAATAAATAAAATATTAAAAAAAAAAAAGAAACCTTGGAGCTCTTTCTCACACCACCTTTTGGCCCCTTTTCCCTGGTCTGCCTTCCACATCATGTTGGGTAGCTCCCTGCTGAGTGCGCACTCATTCACTCATTTTATCTTTTTTGTCTATTTCTTCCTCTGTTTTTGCACTCCTTACAGGCCCACATTTATGCTTCCTTGGCCTTGCTTTAGAACAAATTTTCACTTACTTGTTATCCTTTGTACAGAATCTATGTTTATTAATCTCATCACTAAGGTTCTAATGAGGAGCTTATTATATCTAGGGGAATAATCCTTTTATTGTTGATTTAGTCAGGTTTGGGGAGGAACCAAAAAAGCACACACATATGTTTACTGTGCCATCTTTACCCAGAATTCCTTGTATATATATTCTTGAAGTCTACTTTTTAAAATTTTTAACTTAACAGTATATCATGACTTGCTTCCTATGTTATTACATATTCTTTTACTACAACATTTCTTTAAATTATTACAATATTTTAAAAGATCTTTGGCATTTCCTGCTGAGGACAGTAGCAGTTTCCCTGGGTTGGATATTTAGGCTGTTTACATTTGTTACTGAGAACTTTTTACGAGGGTCGGGGAGCGTAACAGGAGGTGCCATCCACGGCCCTGTGGGTAACGCTGAGGCAGCTTGTCACGCAGCACAGGTACACTCCCCGGGGCTCTAGACAATCCATAGACAACTAGAATTTTCTTTGATGGCCCATCCAGCTACCATGGGTAGAACATCCTGAATGTGTTCTTAGTTAGCTGCCTGTACCTGAGAAAAGGCAAAGTTCCTTCTCTTCAACTTGTTTACAGTTTTTCCTTCTTCTCTTCCTCCTCTATTTCTCATTTAACTCCTCATTTTGCCTTCAATATATGAAATAAATCGATTACTGGCTTCCCTGGCACACAAGTAAACAGCGTGCTAATAATCCTCAGTCTTAGTCTTTGACACTCTCACGTGTAATGTTTCTGCACTCATTCTCCTCGCTCGATCAGTGTGCTTATCCAGGGTGGTCTTCCATGGGTGAACCGGGCCCTTCTAACTTACTGGTGGGCTCTGTGCGGCCCGCCATCTTGCCCCATCGGACTTAGGCACACCACGTGGGGGAGAGCACCTCCCAGCATCTCCAGTTATAAAATGCACTAAATAATGACATAATTACACAGAAGTAAATACAGAATGCTCAGTGAAAAGCTATGTTATAGAGAAACTTACGAGGAAAATGAAAATAAGTGTCCCTTCCCGTCTTTACCTCCCTCCATACACAAACACAGAGCACCAGTTCACAAGTAAATGCAAGGTTTTCAATGTGTTTGGAGTAGTGAAGAAAAAAGTCAAAAGTAAAACATTTATACAGTGCCTCTCCTTGTCCTTTTTAAAACCCAAAAGCGGCTCAAGCAACAACATTCTCCTTCTGAGCTGAAACCAGCAGGGGCTGCGGCTGCTCTGGGACAGTGCTCCTTTCATGAAGTGGGGGCAAAGACTGGGCTTATTCATACGTGGAACTTGGGGGGCAGTTAGACCCACCCTTGCGGCCTGCTGCTGGCAGCCAGGGCTGAGGCTGGGCCTTGGGGGGATTGCTGACCTCCAGAGGGCAGCGATGGGCGTGCTTGTGAATTAACCTTCCTCTGTGGAAACCCACTGAGTGGACGCTTTAATGTCGTCTCTCTCGTCTCCTGCTCTTGAGAGTCAGCCTTCCGACCCGCATTTCCGGAGCCGCTGCCACATGCGGGGCCTGGGAATGACAGAGGGCAGCAGTTTGGTGGGCAGACAGACCTCGACACCCAGGCTCACAAAATAGTCTGTTCGTGCTGCCTGCTCATTGAACAAACCCCTAGCCGCCAGCTCTTTCTGCGAGTGACACGCTCCACACAGCGGAGGGACTCGGGAGCTGCTGGGGTTGGAAAGAGGTAGCCAGGTAACTGGGTGGAACAGGGTCTTTTAGATCAGACACTAATAAATAGAGCAAAGATTTCCAAAGATGCTTTCATGTGCTTCAGATTGAAAAAAATCTTAGTTTTCTATATTACACAGATCATCACATTTAAAAATATTTCCCTTACTATTACATGGGGAAGTAGAGGAGGCAGCAGCAGAGACTATAAGAGTTAGAGCACACCCCCACCCCTTGCCACCCCTTGTGCTCCCTGTCTCCAGGCCCTGTATTAGAAACAAAGAATGCCATCTGATACGGTGCCTGTGGAGGAGGTTACCTTGTCCTGGGCATCACTATGCAAATAAAAAATGCAACACGGGGTAACACAGTGCTGCTCTGAATCCATTTGCTGCATCATTTTTTTCATTGTTTACTGAGTCCTCGCCTTGAGCCAGCCCCAGCCCCAGGGCCTAGACATTGCGTTGCCTGATAAAAGACAGGGCAGCAGGTACATTCGAATTTCAGATGAACAAATCACACGCTTTTAGTGTAAGTATGTCCCATGCAGTAATTTAATTTGCTAAGTCTGACAGCCCTCCCAAGGAGAGGCCATAAAGAATGCGAAGTGATCAGGAGCTCGGAGAAGGAAGACGGGCTTCCTTCGGGCCCCTGCTTCGGGGACGTCTCCAGGCGAGGCCTCCACGACCATCCTTGAGCCCTCCACCCCGCGCCTCAGTTATTCTGAAACTACAGTGTGTGTGTCTGTAGTCACCATCAGTCTCACACAGGGGAATGGAAACTCCTCCGGAGCAGGGTCCTTACCCAGCCTGTTCACTGGCCTAAAGCCCAGTAAGTGGGTGTGTGGCCATTACTTGTTGAATCAAGGAGATGTTCCTGGGAGATGGTGGTCAGGGGAGGCTTCGCAGGGGAGGTGGCATTGTGATAGGGTCTTCCAGAAGGGCAAGTGCTGGGGGGGGGGAATGGCTGGCAGGCTGTATGATTAAGGCTAACTGCCCCACAGTTCTCTCCGTGAGAAGTACAGCTCATGGCCTCGCCCCACCAGCTGGGAGGGGGCCTTTTGAGTAAGGTGGATCTAGTGGCTGATAGGTCTCAGTGTCTCCAAAAGGACTCTGCATTCGCCATGATCTCAGAGAAGAAATTCCCCTGAGAGAGTCATAGCTGTTTCTGAGTGGTCAGGTCTAAGGATCAAAAAGCAAACACTGTAGGGATGGATGGTAAGCTGATGGGCATTTCAAAGGACAGTGGCCATTCTTAAGCCACATGAATGGTAGGAGAGGAAATGAAGCTCGTGAATGTCTGCTCTGAGTCAGGCCCTTTCTAGTCCCTGAAACCCTCTGCCATCTCCTTTGAGCTGGGAGGGAAGGCCAGGTCCGTGAGGAGAGGACAGAGTTTTGTTGTAGGCTTTTCCTGTTTGTTTTTTGGCTTTTCCTACAATGTTTTCTTTGCATATAATCAAAATCAGTTTTTCTTTGGGGGGGGGTGTACAGTCTATGCATTTTTACCCATGTACAGATTCTCATAACTGCTGCCTCAGACAGGATACAGATCATTTCCAATACCCCAGCGGTTTCTCTCAATGCTGGCCTTTTGTAGTCACATCTTTTCCCTATCCCTAAACTCTGACAACTACTGATCTGTTCTCTGTTCCTACATTTTTGTCTTCTCCAGAATGTTCTGTGAATGGAATCATGTAGTATGGACACTTTGAGGCTGGGTTTTCCCTCAGCATAGGGCACAGGAGAGTCACCCATGCGGATGCATGAACAGTCCCCAGTCCTCTGCATTGCTGAGAAGTATTTCATTGTACGGACCTAACGGTTTGCCTGCTCATCACAGAGGCATATTCTATTGTCCCGTTTCTGGCCATCGGGAATAACACTGCTATAAACATTCACATATAGGGCTTGATGTGAAATAAATTCTCATTTCTCTAGGATAAATACCTAAAAGTGGGAGGTTGGGTCCCATGAGAGGTGACGGTTTAACTTCTTAAGAATATAACTGTTCCAGAATGGCTGTACCATTTTGCAATTGGGAGGCCAGAGTTCAGATGATCCTTCCTTCCTTCATCTCTTTTTTCCTACTTGCCTTCCTTTTTTCCTTTGCCTTTTCTTTCTTTCACAGTCTCACTGGAGTAGAACCTAGGTGACATGTGCAGTATAAAACTAGATACATAGTTACACCCATGTAACTGCCACCCAGGTGAACACAGGGAGCCTTTCCAACACCTCCTGCCTGTAAATGGCCCCAGACCCACAAAGGCATTGCTCTTCTGATTTCCATCCAGGAGGTGTGCTGCTTGTGTGAGAACTGCGTTTGCGTGGGGTCATACAGTGTGTAACCTGGGGTCTGCCTTCTCTTCACTGAACATTATGCGAAATCCACCTGGGTCCATGTGTGGTGCAGCATCTCAGGTTTTTTATATTCCTGAGTAATGTTGCCTTATAGGAATACCCCTCAGCACATTTATTCACTCTCTTATGATGGACATTTGGGTAAGGTCCAGTTTTTGGCTGGTAGGAATAAAGCTGGTCTGAATTTTCTTGTTTATACATTTCTGTGTTTCTGGTGGACACAGGCACTCACTTCCATTGGGTAAATAGCCAGGAGTGGAATGACTGGATATGTGTAGTATTGATAGAAAATACCAAAAAGGATGGACCTATTTGTGTTCTCAGCAGGAACGTGGAAGAATGGTCTGTGTCCTGACACCGGGCATCACTGGGTCTTCATTTTAGATATTCGGGGGGAAGGATAGCCAGATCTCATTGTGGTTTTAATTCTTATTACCCTAATGCCTAGTGATGCTGAGCATCTCGATATATTTATTGGCCACTTGGAGATCCCCTTCTGTGAAGTGCCAGTTTAAATCTTTTATTTTACAAATTAAATAATCTGCAGATGCTGGGGTGGTTTTGTCCTTCGGCTCAGGTAATGATCTCAGGGTCCTGGGATCGAGCCCTGCATTGTGTTTGCAATTGGGAAGCCAGTTCAGTGCCCAATATGCCCTGTTCAGTGGAGAGTCTGCTTCTCCCTCTCCCTCTGCCCCTCTCACACTCACTCTCTCTCTCTCGAATAAATAAATAAAATCTTAAAAAAATAAAAATTGTCTGTGTCGGCCTTTCTTTGCAGGAGAATGGTAGGTGTATGAAGTATGTAAACTTGGTTAATGATCTCTTCAGAGAGAAAATTGACATTGGTCCAGGGGCAGATGGTGCTTTTGGGGGTGTGAGTGGGAGGAATAGGGGGGGAGCTGTATAGTTGGGAGGTTCTGTACAGTTGGCCTACCCGCCTCAAAGATCCTCAGAGTCCCTTTCCCACAGCCCCTTTGGTAAATGCTGGGAGATTAGGATTTGGGGAGGGATGGCCTTTCCTCCCGGATCACAGTGCTGACTACTCCTCCCAACCGGCCAGGCTCTTTATTAAGGACATTTCTGGTGGGCAGAATGAGACAGGTTGCTATCCAGCAACATAACTGCTTCTCTAATGCAGTGAGACACCCTGAGGGAGCTGTAACATTCAGGTCCTGCAGCCCTGAGTCCAAAGGGCTTACAGGAGGCCAGAAGGCTTCACTGGCTTATGCCCTGGGCCTGTGACCCTATCTGACCCGGTAAGTTATACATATGTCATCTGCCTTTTTAGGAGTATGGTCTAATCATGAAACCTTTTTTTTTTTTTTTTTTTTTTAAGATTCCATTTATCCATCTGACAGAGAGAAACACAGCCAGAGAGGGAACACGAGCAGGGGGAGCGAGAGAGGGAGAAGCAGGCTTCCCGCGGAGCAGGGAGCCGATGTGTGACTCAATCCCGGGACCCCAGGATTTTGACCTGAACCAAAGGCAGATACTCAACGACTGAGCCACCTAGGTGCCCCGAAAAATTTTTTTTTAATTCCAGAAAAGTTTAAAAATCATAAGCTTACAAATAAATAAATACGAAGCAAACACAGCCGGGTAACAACCACTCGGGTCATTTCTGGTCCCAGGGGCCCCCACCCGCATCTCCCGTCTCTAATTGGTCTTCCTCAAAAGTAACTGCTATCCTGGCTTTTAACAGCATAGATGAATTCTACCTGTTCTGGAGCTTTATATGCAGGGATATATAAGTGGAATCATGCAGATGTATTTCTCTTCTGTCTGACCTTTTCACTCAACATTATATTGACTGAGACATCCACATGATTGCATGTGGTCGTAGACCGTTTCTTCTTGTGGCTGTAGAGCACTCCATGGAGGGGCTACACCACGGGGCTGTTATCCTCCTGTAGCTGGACATGTGGGTTATTTCCAGTTGGGTTCTTACAAGAAGTGCTACTATGAACCTTCTTTTTTTTTTTTTTTTAATTTTATTTATTTGACAGAGAGAAACACAGCCAGAGGGGGAACACAAGCAGGGGGAGTGAGAGAGGGAGAAGCAGGCTTCCTGCCGAGCAGAGAGCCCGATGTGGGACTCGATCCCAGGTCTCCGGGATCATGACCTGAGCCGAAGGCAGTTGCTTAACCAACTGAGCCACCCAGGCGCCCCATATGAACCTTCTTCTGATGCACATATTTCATCCCCTTCATGTGGGTCTCTACCTACGTGTGGAACTGCTGGCTCATAAAGTGTGCCTGCTGTGTTCACCAACACCATCCCAAGTGAATATTGCCAGAGACTTGTTAAAGTGGTGGTCCTCATTTACCCTCTGATCAGCAGTAGTTCATGAGAGTTCCTGTTGCTCCTCTTGCTATGGTCAATTTCCATCTTAAGCCATTCTGGTGGGAATTATGGTTTTTAAACATTTCAGTTGTGACAACTAATGGGGGGCAGATTCAGAACACTAACCCAGTTCCATCTACACAAGGCTCCTGAAGGTGGGGGTGGGGTTCAGGGGAAGGTAGCTAGAGCTGTTTCTGAAGCCACTCCCATGGTCCTCATCTTCTTGGTTCCCTTCTCTCTGCCATGCAAAATCTGTGCAATGGTCAACCTCACCTGTATTAAATATCAAGCAATTCCACCTACCCGTGGGTAGTGGCCTTGAAATAATAATTTAATTTATGAATTTAGCACAAGTACAAGTAACATAGCTAAAGAAGTTGGATTCAGGACTTGGCAGGCTCTCTTGAACCTTTTCAAGTCAGGTTGGTCTTTTCTAAAGGCAATACATAATTCATATTTAAAGCTTCCCAGGGCAGTGATTTGGACATTACCATAAGTGTTCAGTTTCCTTTAGTAAAAATAGCAACTTAATTTACTCTAGAAAGGATATTATAGTTGCTTCAAGTAACTAACACTAGCCCTGCAAATGTCACTAAGCAGACTAGTTTCAATGACCTGTTCATCCTCCAGCCACATGAGAGCCCTGCTTTCTTCCTAGCTTTAGGAAGAAGTATTAGCCAAGACCATGGAGAAGGAGATGGTGCTGGCTGTGAGTTCTGGGCATAAGCCTCAAGGAGTATGTGTGTGCACCTGTGCTTCTGTGCGCGTGTGCATGTGTGCATGTACACACACACTCCAGTGGT
Organism: Spilogale gracilis; assembly: GCA_004023965.1. NCBI lineage: Eukaryota > Metazoa > Chordata > Mammalia > Carnivora > Mephitidae > Spilogale > Spilogale gracilis. The sequence goes on along the minus strand of PITA01003486.1, from coordinate 5,274 downwards.
TTAGGATGAAGGGGAATCAGGCTATCCGTACCTCCTCACTTCCCTCTGACCCCAAAGCCTTTCTTTTGCCATTTCTGCATTGCGCGTTGTCTCTTGATGAGATCATTTTCCTTTCCTACCCCTGGGAAGTATAGCAGAAAGGCAACACATGAGTGCTACCTCCAGATTGCTTGGGTTCAAATCCCAGCTTTGCCATATGTGAGCCACGGTTGTGATGGTCATTGTCATAGTGGCTCATGTGGATCATCCTTTACCTATTTAATGTGGTTGTGAGGGGGGTGTTGGAGTAAATTATGGCCTTTCAGGGATGCATCTCTTGGCACATCCCATTTCAGAAAGTTTGGAGTGTGTTCATTTGTTCAGCAATAATATAGCATTCTCCCCTTTGGGCTCTAGACTGCATGGGGACAGGAAAGTATCTGTCTTGTTTACGGCTATGGTCCCAGTGTTTGATGGAACAGCACTTGGTTCATATTGGGGGCTCAATACATAGCTGTCGAATGAATGGACATTGTTCAAAGGGCACCAGTATCACTGTTCCTAAATTTGAAGTCCATAGACCCAGAAGTGGAGTGAAGGAATGGGGCTGGGAGCTAGATGAGCAAGCAGCAGAGAAGTCCAGAGAAGAACGGGAGCAAATCAGGACCAGGAGGGAGCATGAAGAGAGAATGGAGTGCCAGGCGCACATCTGACAACCCCACCCAGACAGGTGGGGTCTCCAAGGTGAAGTCCACCCCTCCTTGTAGCCTCCAGGCCTCCCCTCACCCTGGACCCCTCAGCCTGACCCTAACTGCAGGTGCCTCTCTCTGTTCTACCTAAAATCAGGCCCTAAGCGATGCAGAGTCTAGATGGGATGAAATGTCCTCTAAATGGAAAGATGGTCTGTTTCTCTAAGGTTTGGATCTAGCAGGCAGAAGGAGAAAGGCAAAAATCCCACTGACAGTGAGGACTCCACGCAGACCACCCGATGTGAGCTGAGGCTGACTTCCCACAGAAGACCATCAAGTGAAGATTTCCCTCTTTACTGATGCGTCAACATCCCTGAAGTCTGGAAGGGCGAGGGAGTTGTGAAATGCTATAAAAATACAGTAACCAAGGGGCGCCTGGGTGGCTCAGTTGGTTAAGCGGCTGCCTTCGGCTCAGGTCATGATCCCGGAGACCCGGGATCGAGCCCCACATGGGGCTCCCTGCTCAGCGGGAAGCCTGCTTCTCCCTCTCTCACTCCGCTTACTTGTGTTCCCTCTCTCGCTGTGTTTCTCTTTGTCAAATAAATAAATAAAATCTTTAAAAAAAAATACAGTAACCAAGATAATAACAACAACAAGGAATAGGAGTGAGCTTGAGCAATCCCTCCAGCATGGAGTGGAGTTGAAGGCAGCACCATTCCAAGGCGCATTCATATCATTGACTGATTTTTCATTGAGGTAGACGTTGTGCGAGGGCTTGTCGGACAGAAATGGCTAAGGCGTTGGGACTGTCCTCAGAAATTGTGTGGTTTTGTGGAAGCCAGCCAGCTTCTGAACACGAGATCCGTGAGTGTGTAAGTTTTGCTGCTCCGGGACAAAGATGTGCTGTGAAAGGACTCCACTGATTTTCTTCTTTTTGTATGATTTATGTAATACATACATTCTTCAAGTGAATTATCGTTGACTCACAATGTAGATTAGTTTGAGGTAGACAACGTGGTGATGGACCAGTCTGTACGTGATGCTGTACTCGCCGCAAGCGTGGCTGCCACCTGCCCCCATGCTACACTGTCACAGCTTGTGGACTGTTCTCCCTCTGCTGTACCATTCATCCCCATCACTTACTTATTCCGTAACAGGAAGCCTGTACCTCCCACTCCTCTTCACCCAATTTGCCCAGCCCCCCATCACTCCCCCTCTGACAACCATCACTTTGTCTCTGTGTTTACGGGTCTTTTTCTGCTTTTTATTTATTCGTTTGTTTTAGTTCTTAGATCCTACACATAAGTGAAATCAGATGGTGTTTGTCATTCTGACTTATTGCACTTAACATAATACATTCTACTTACATCCATGTTGTCCCAAATGGCAAGATCTCATCTCTTTTATGGCCAAGTAATATTCGTGTGTGTGTGTACAACATCTTTATCCATTAATCTTTCAACGGACAGTTAGGCTGTTTCCATATTTGGCTATTATAAATAATGCAGCAATAAACATAGGAATGCACATATCCTTTTGAATTAATGTTCATTCTCCTAGAATAAGTACCCAGTAGTGGAGTTACTGGGTCATATGGTATTTTTATTTTTAATTTTTTAAGGACTTTGCATACTTTCCCCTACGGTGGCTATACAATTTACATCCCCACCAACAATGCATGAGGTTTTCCTTTTCTCCACACCTTCATCAGCAATGGTTATTTCTTGACTTTTGGATTCTAGTCGTTCTGCTATCTCCTTGTGGTTTTGATTTGCATTTCCCTGATGATGAGTGATGTGGAGCATCTTGTCCTATGCGTGTTGGCCAACTGGATGTCTTCTTTTGGTGCCTTTCTTACTCTCTGCTTCAGAAGTTTGGAGCTTTCCACAAAATCTCCCCATTCCGCTAAGCTCTGTCCCCCCTGACTCTTGGACCCCACATTTTGTGAATCCGTGTGTAGCTCCAGCCTCCGATCCTACTTCTTAGGGTCACGAGTTATGGAAGCTTGCCCCCTGTCAGGGAACTGGGCTTACTCCCCTTTAGGTTTGCCCTCACCCACAGGAAGGAGGATCATCTGGTGAATGTCTCCATTATGAAGTTGCCATGTTTCCTTCAAGCTTCTCTTCCCACTGTGATTCTTGGGCTTTTGAGTGGCATTAACACTCACACCATTGTTCAAGCCAGAAAACTGAGGTGAGGCTCCTCTCTTGCCTCCTGCTGCTAATGGCCACCATGAGATCACCGAGTATTAAAGCAGCATTGGGTCTGAGTAAATGGGTATAGGGAATGGAGTGGAGGAGAGTGGCTCATCAGCTCTGCTCATACTCTGGGTCCTACAAAGATAGGTCTTCAACCTCCGGCCCTAACTTATTCCTTTCATTCAGCTGGAATGTAGTGCAGAGATCTCACCATCCCTCCCATTCCCTTTTCTTTCCTTTAAGCGTCCCCTGCACAAAACCCCCCTCCCTCCTTCAACCCCCCTCCCCTTATTTCTGCCACTTTCATTTGGCCAAAATACAAGCTTCATTTAAAAGCAAGACAACAGGCTCAAAATGGAATTGCTTATGCCAAGCCTTACATCACCAAACTGAGACTTACAGTTTCAGTTCTCCCAGAAATGGAATCTTAACTCAAGCAACCAGGGCTCACCTGATCAGCACTACTTGAGCAATCTGCCTCATAGACCCCTGCCATCCAGAGAGGAAAGTAACTTTATAATGACCAACCCACTTTTTGTCCAGTGTCACTTCCTTATTGGTGCTCCCTCCTGCCTTTAAAAGCCTTTCCTGCTGCATAGCTCCTTGGAGTTCCTTTCTATCTGCTAGATTAGATGCCGCATGACTCATGAACCATTGAATAATGCCAAGAAGATCTTCAAAAGTCAATCAGTTAAAAAAAAAAAAAAAGAACACTTCTGTTTATATAAACTCATGCAGGCAGGTACTTTGGAGAAGAGGTGCCTCCAACATGCAGACACACTGACATTGAACTAGTATCCGGGACTGAATGAATGAATCTGTGTTATTCATGTTCCAGCAGCTCTGAAACACAGATCCACACTGAAGGGGTCCAGTGTCCACATTTTCTTTCTCTGTCACCATTTAGATTGATTCTCTCCAGTGCTAGCACATCTTTCCCGGCCTTCACAGAGGATTCCAGGAGCAGAGGCAATTCCAGAGCATGGCCCTAAGTAGGCAGAACAATGTGCATTGTTTTGTTGCAACATATATTTTTAAGGATTTGCTTCTTTTCTGCCAATGAACCCAAACTGGCAAGTTTTTCATTCATTCAACAGAAAGACATTGAGAGCTGACTCCATGCCAGTTCATGGGCCGAAGTCCAGGGTACAAAAGTGAACAAAACACAGTCCAGGCTCAGTCCTGGAACACAGTATGCAGGCGACCACGCAGTGGGGTATCCGCTGGACTGGGGAAGGGGACAGGCGGAGGGAGGGGCTGAGGAGGCACCTGAGCAGAAGAGAAAGAAGCAGACTCCAATCCCAGGCCTTGGGTTTTTTTTTTTTCTTTTAATCTTTTATTTTGGAAACTTCCAAACATATGCAAATGTTGAGAGAACAATACAACAGTACAATGAGTCCCCATGTACCATCTCCTGGTTTCAACAACTATCAATATTCTGTCACTCTTATTTCATTTCCTGCCTCTACTTTTTTTCTTAAGTATTTTAATACCAATCCCAGATACCCTGTCATTTCACTTATTTCAGATTTCTGTTTGTTGCTTGAAAGGATGAGGCATGTCCTAACCAGTCTCAAAGGGGCCTGGAAAGCTTCCCGGAGGAGGTGGCATCTAAACTGAAGCTTGGAGAAGGAAGAGGAGTAGCAGCCAGGTCAAACTGATAGAGGGGAAGAGATGGGGCAAGGGGGAAAGGTTTGAGACCAAAAGAACAGTTTACGTAGAGGCCAGAGGTAAGAGGTCAAAGTTTAGGGGGAGAGGGTTTGTTTAGCCCCTTGTCACTCACTTATGGTCTGTTGACAAGCAGAGGTGGCATGACCTGGGCACTTGTTAGAAATTTAGGAGCTGGAGCCCCAGCTCAGGCCTTGTGAATCAGAACCCCCCCCTTTTTTTTTAAAGATTTTATTTATTTGACAGAGAGAAACACAGCCAGAGAGGGAACACAAGCAGGGGGAGTGAGAGAGGGAGAAGCAGGCCTCCCGCCGAGCAGGGAGCCCAATGTGGGACTCGATCCCGGGTCTCCGGGATCATTACCTGAGCCGAAGGCAGTCGCTCAACCAACTGAGCCACCCAGGCGTCCCCAGAAACCCCCTTTTAATCAAAATCACCAGGTGACTGGTTTGCATGTGCAGGTCTGAGAGCTGCTGGATGATAGGGCTGCCTGAGGGCTCCTGCAGCAGGAGACAAGGAGGGAGTGCTGTGGCCACAGTCTGGGGCAAGGCGAGGAGTGAAGACAAATGCTCTGGGAAGAGTAGCAGACCATTTTGAGCAGGGAGTGGTCTGATCACATGTGTTGTTTAGATAGCAACCCTGCTGTAATGCGGAGAGGGGAGTTTTCTTAAGTTTTAATTTTAATTCCAGTTAGCATACAATCTTCTATGAGTTTCAGGTGTATAATATAGTGATTCAAC
>PITA01003485.1:0-138851 GCA_004023965.1 Spilogale gracilis | reverse complement strand
TTGCATGGAGCACTGGGTGTGGGGCATGGGCAATGAATCTTGGAACACTGAAAAAATAAAATAAATTTAAAGTAAAAAAAAAAAAGGAAGGCAGTGGGTATTTAAATACTAAATCCTCTTTCATCACTGCTGGAGGACACTGCTTCTAGGGGCATGGACTCCAAGGCAATTTCAGATTGCCCCTTTTGTGACGAGGCTGCTCCTGCCATCAAGAAAAAGCATTGAAGCAGAGAATAGCAGTGACTTTAGAAAGCATCCTTGTAAAGGTGTGTTTTGAAGACAGATCACAAACGGCCAAAGCTATATTTCCCTTACACAGTAGAATAGTAATTTTGTTTGGCTTTCTTTACTTTATTTCGTATTTCTGTAAATTTGCTTATGGCTTTACTCTTTTGCTAATTTGTGATTTTGTCAGTTTTTGAAAAACTCTATTCCTCTCAATATCATTTAGAATTTCTGTGGATTTTTTGTTTCATTTTTACCTTTATCAGAAGATCTGGGAGGAGCTGGCTATACAAACTTGAGGATTCCACCTAGAAATAAAATACATTCAAAGTTACCCATATGAGTTTTAACAGATTTGTCTTCTACAATTAACTTACTACTTCCATCTCTCAGTTGATACCACACTCCATCTTGGAGCAGACTGACTATAAAGAATAAATCAAGCATACCACTATATTCTCTAAGGAAACCATCTGTATAGGCAGTAATTCACTTGTATAAGTACTGCCATATGTTCTCACATATTCTATTTTCTAGGCCCCTGCTGTTTATACTGTGGACCTCAGTAAAATTGATAGTTGATTCTGGAATGTTCAGCATGTGAAATGGTTTGTAAGAAAATGCTAATGATATTTCCTTTCATCCATGTTATGGGTTTGATAGCTCAGATATGGACTGACAATTTAATAAAATTATTTTAGGTATGCAGATGGCTGAAAAATAGGATATATAATATTGTTTCTACTTGAAAGAATGTGAAGACTAAAAAACTCTCCTAATCAAATTTAAGAGAAAAAGGAGAAATCAATTATCAAAAAAAATTTAATCCAATTATATTTTTCAAACAAAATTTTCATTGTATAACTGAATATCAGCATATGTGCTATTTTTCAAAGATGAAAAAATGTATTAAATTTAATAAATGTGAAAGTTTAATAGGACTTATATGCTGACATTTTAAATCAAATTTGTAGTGGTAAAATTCAAATTGTAGAGTATACAATTTTATGAGTTATGAAAAATTTATTTATCCATATCGCTACCCTTCAAACAAGATATAGAACATTAGCATCCCAGAAAAATTCCCTGTAATCATTGATAGTCAATTCAGCATTTCTCATCAGTTTCTCCCCCCAGGAAACCATAGGTTTAATTTTCATCACTAGAAAGTATTTTGCTTTCTCTTGAAAGTCATGTAAGAGAAAATAGTAATTTGTCTCTGTGTTTTGTTTGTTTGCTCAGCATAATTTTTTTCATATTTATTCCTGCAGCTGGAATAGTAGTGTATCCAAACCCTACTCCCTTTTTCTCCCTGAATGGTACTCCCTTGCATGAAAAGAAATTGATTCCTTCATTTGGACCATTTCTGATTTTTACTTGTATAAATGCAGCTACTCTAAATATTCACCTATATAGTTTTGTGTGTGTATATTTTTAAATATAAATATATATATATTTAAAATATATATATATATATATGGTTTGTATTTTTTTTTTTTTAAGAGGGGCTCCTGGGTGGTTCAATCCTTAAGCATTTGCCTTCAGCTCAGGTCATGATCCCAGGATCCTGGGATCAAATCCTTCATCAGGCTTCCTGTTCAGTGGATGGGAGACCTGCTTCTCTCTCTCTCAGTCCCCCTGCTTGTGTTCCCTCTCTTTCTATCATTCTCTCTGTGTCAGATAAATAAATAAAATCTTCAAAAAAATAAATAAAAATAAATATGTATTTTTTCCACTTATTTTTTTCAATTCATTTTTTTCCTGTTACCTCAGAATAAAATTACTGGATCATATGGTGACTCTTATGAGAAACTCCCAAACTCTTTTCAACATGGCTTATTATTTTGCAGGCAAGGGTGAAATTTTCATTAATCCACTTCTTCATTAGTATTTGGTATTATTAATTTTGTTCATTTTAGTCATTGTAATGGACATAAAATGTGAACTCATTTTGTTTTTATTTGTTTTTCCATGGTTAATATGCTGAACATCTTTTTTGTGTGTTCATTGACCACTTATTTAAGAAAAAGATCTTTAAGATATAAAAAATTACCTTTTATTTCTATCAACCTTCTATCCTGCAACATTGTAAATTTTTTATTCATTTTAGTTGTCTTATTTTTAGATTCAGTACATTTTTTTTTTTGAGATTTTATTTGTTTCTTTGACAGAGAGAAATGCAGTGACAGAGGGAATACAAGCAGGGGAACTGAGAGAGGGAGAAGCAGGCTTCCCGCTGAGCAGGGAGCCCAATGTGGGGCTTGATCCCGGGTCTCCAGGGTCATGACCTGAGCTAAAGGCAGTTGCTTAACCAACTCAGCCACCCAGGCGCCCCAGATTCAATACATTTTATATAAACATTATGTTGTTTGGACAGTGTTACTTCTTATTTTCTAGTCTTTAGGCCTTTTTTTTTAACTTCCCTTTTTACCCTGACCAATACATTCAGTCAAGTATGGAAGAAACATCATAACAGCAAGATTTTCTTGTTTCTAGACTTAGGAGGAAAACATTAAGTCTTTCATGTTATCTTTACATTTGTCATAAATAGCTTCGTCAAGGTGAGGATGTTTTCTTCTATATACAGTGTATTGAGAATATTTATCAGAATGAGCATTGAATTTTTCCAATTCTTTTTCTTCGTGTATTAATAATTCTACTTTTTTTGTATATTGACTCATTTTTCTCCAGTACTTTAAAGGTACTCCATTATCTTCTAGCTTGCATGTTTTCTGAAGAAACATCTGCTATAATTCTTATCTTTTTATTTATTTATTTTTCCTTCTGTACTATGTTCTTTTTTCTCTTGCTGCCTATAAAAGTGTCTATTTTTGGTATTCTAATAATTTATGAGGACTTCTAAGTATATGTATTGATTTATCCAGTTTGGAATACTTTGACATTTTTGGATCTGTAATTAGATGTCTTTTATAAAATTTGTCAGACACTATTACTTCAGATGTTTCTTGTTCTTTGTTATTTTTCATTTTCTCTTTTTTTTCTTAATTTTCTGTAAGATTACAATTATATGCATTTTGAACTGTCTGATATTGCCAATATGACCCCACAATTTTTAGATTCTCAATTATTTTATTTGTATGTTTATTTTCTTATTTTAGTCTTTTTATATTTTGTGTTTTAGTTAGAATATTTCTTGAATCATGTTCAAGTTCATTAATTCTTCCTTCAGCTGTGTAAAATTGACTCAAGTATCAAATACAGGTATCTTTGGCACATTTTTATTCTTCTGTATTTCCACTTGGTTCTTCTTATTAAGATTTCCCATTTGCTTGTGCAAATTGTCCATCTTTTCAATTAAACCTTTATTATATTAATTAATATCATTATAAAATCCGTATCTGATCATTTACAAGGTGGGGTCACCACTCAGCCCAAATCTGTTGAATGATTTGGTACTGGATATTTTTTCTGGGCATCCTTGTTTTTGTTGTTGTTTGGAGGTAGGTGCCTTGAAATTTTTAATCAGATACCAGACATTGTGTCCACAGGAGAGACTAAGGTAAACTGCATTATACCTGAAAATAAGGATCCTTCTAATTTTAGAACATTAGTATTGGCAGTTAAGTAAACCTAATCTAGAGTTGAACTTTGAATTTTGGTAATGCTGTGGATACTATCAGTGCACCACAAGAGTATTTATTTAAATCTGTATGCAATAATAAAAAAATCCATGAAGAAAGATAAATATTTTAAAGATAAATATCAATTTTTGTACTTTTTTAGTTTTACTTATTTTTTTTTTAGAAAGGGGAAAAGGGACAGGAGGAGAAGCAAGAAAGAATCTTAAGCAGGTTCCACACCTAGGACAGAGCCCAATATGGGGGGCTTGATCTCATGATCCTGAGATCATGACCTGAATCAAAATCTAGATTAAGGCCTTTGCCCAACTGAGCCACTCAGACAGCCCTCAATTTTTGTACTACTTAAAAAATAAGTTCCTTGCATTGATATTTCTAATGTTAAATGTGTAAAAAAAATAGAAATAACTAATGTTCAAAATAAAAAGCAACTACACTTAAGATAGAATAAGGAAAAAGAAATATCAAATATATCAAAATAACCACATACACCCTGAAATAACAATAATATAAAATTTAGGTATTATTGACAAATCTCTTCCATGAAGCCAAAATTTTTAAAGCTTTCTGAGGAGAAGTGAGTAATTATACTAGGTAAAGGAGCAACATAAAATAGGACATTATAGATAAAGAATATACTACTTCCTCTCAACTCTAATTCTCAAAAAATAGGTCTAAACATTGGTAATGGGAAGGAACTGGGACACATAATTGTTCAAATGGAGTCACTTGAAATAAGAACAAAAGAATTGAAAAATTTTGTTTTTTAGGATTTTTTTAATTAAAAAATCATAAAGTACTTGAAGACTATTCTTTTTTATTGTGACTATATATTCTTGTTCTACAAGTAGGCAGACTATGATTATTATTAGTTTTATATTCAGCACTTTCCCAATTATAAAAGTAAAAATCGTGCTCTCTGACAAATATCATAACATATCATAACTTTCTACTACATACTCTCTAAACTGATTTTAACTTCTTGCAGTTCTGCCACATGTTACTGTGTGACTTTACAAGTCTCTTGGCTTGTTACTTTATAGGTAATTGAAGAGATTGAATGAATAAACAATAGCTTTTAATTAAAACTCTATTATTTGATTAATAAATGTTCGTTTAAAAAACTGATCAGGGGTGTCTGGGTGGCTCAGTCCTTCAGCTCAGGTCATGATTCCAGTCGTAAGCGTCTGCCTTCAGCTCAGGTCATGATCAAGCTCCACATAGGGATCCCCACTCAGCAGGAAGCCTGCTTCTCCCTCTCTCATTCTCCCTGCTTGTGTTCCCTCTCTAGCTGTGTTTCTCTCTGTCAAATTAATAAATAAAATCTTTTAAAAAATAAATGATTAATTAATTAAAAAATTAAAGACTGATTGACTTTTGCTGTCAATGATGCATTAAGATTACATAATGATTTTTCCTTGGCATGTTGATCAATACTATTCTTTATTTTCATAAATCCTTAAAATAATAACAGAGAAAATACCATTTCCTTGCATTGTATGGCTTCTACTTTTTTTTTCCACTGGTAAATAATTTTGCTTCATCTTCTTCTAAAGCTAAAACTCTTTAAGAGGGTGCTCCTAAATTTCCAGTCCACTTCTTCCTTTCTTCTGTATCTCAGTTACAAATTATATTTTGCTTATATCAAATTAGAACATTTTTCAAAAATTATCTTGTCCATAGAGTATTACTTTTTCATTCCCTTTAATAGAAAAATAAAATCAGCACAAAATCAAATTAAAAAGTAATCTCTTCAGAACTCTCTCCTTCTTTACTACCAGAGGCTTTTTGAGCACAATGTAGAAATCTCATACTTCTGGGATTTGGAGATGGAAGTAAGCATTATACTTGCTTAACAGCTCCTAAAGGAAGAGGGACTTAGAAGCTTTATTAAGGGGACACCTGCGTGGCTCAGTTGTTAAGCAGCTGCCTTTGACTCAAGTCATGATCCGAGGGTCCTGGGATTGAGCACTACATTGGGCTCCCTGCTCAGTGGAGAGCCTGCTTCTCCCTCTCCCTCTGCCTATCACTCTGCTTACTTGTTCTCTCTATATATATTTCTCTGTCAAATAAATAAAAAATCTTTTTTAAAAAAGAAGCAGCTTAATTAAGGTGAATCTAATTAATCAACATCAGAGAGAAGGAAATTTTCAAATTTTCTGAATCCTATTGTATTAATTTTCCCTATTACATTTAACTTTAATTCATTCATACTGGAGTGAAGAAAATGCTTAGTACTTAATCAAGCACTTCAGGATAGAATATTCTGAAAGATATTGCATATCACATTAATAATTAGAATTATCACTGTGGAAGGATTATCTGGAAGAATCATTCAGAAGAGTATGTTCTTTTGAAATGCCAGATAAATGACTTATTTGGTGAAATCTCTTCAGATGTTTTCTTGAAATAATCACTTAATGGTGATAGCTTGTTATGCAGTCATTAGTGATTAATTAGATTGAAATAAATTGAATTGATCTTTACTGAATATAGTTTGAAAAATTTGTGTTTACAAATTGCCAACAATATATAAAGAAAGAATTTCAGGAAACTCTTCTACACCTGCATTAGATAAAAAGTAATGTAGAAAGGGCACATTCCCTTATGACTATAATTTTTTTAGTGACATCAAGAAAATCTAATTAAACAACATTTCATTATTTTCAGTATTTCTACTATGCTCTTCCCATCTTAATATTTCTTCTGAAGTACTTGAAAGGTATATATCCAAAGGAATTTGATAGAGTATGGAAATATTTCAGTCATGGATAGTAAGGAGATGGGAGGTGGAAACATTTTAAACAATGAAAAGCCTTGATCTGTTTTATCTAGGATTTGAATGCAATATTAATCTCAGTATTGGTCCTGAATTCCCTCTTTTTTCCTACACATATGTATTGTTAGCATGTATTTTTCTCTTTAGTTTACACTAGGTACTTTTATTTTTAGAAAACATCAGTTCATACCTGAAACATAATAAAACATGCAATTTAAGATTATATGTACATAATTCAATATATAAATGTGTGAAGAACATGAATTATTAAAAATATAGTCACATCTGTAATATACAACTTAGGTTTGAATAAAGTGTCTCTAAATGCAATAATATGCATGCTATAATGAACTTTTCATTGAAAATAATGCTATTTTGGAGTAATAAATCATTTCGAGGGGAGCCTGAGTGGCTCAGTTGGTTAAGCGACTGCTTTCAGCTCAGGTCATGATCCTGGAGACCTGGGTTCGAGCCCCACATCGGGCTTCCTGCTCAGCAGGAAGCCTGCTTCTCCCTCTCTCAGTCCCTCTGCTTGTGTTCCCTCTCTGGCTGTGTTTCTCTCTGTCAAATAAATAAATAAAATCTTTAAAAAAAAAAATCATTTCGATGAGAATTATGTTACAAATTATTAAAGTCCCTATTTATCTTTATCACCTATAGTTTAGAAAAATTATAAAATTATAAAAATTCCAAAACTATAAAAAAGAATTCTAAAATTTATGTATACTGTAAAATAAAAAATAAAAATATTTATAACTTGTGTACATGTAACTTAAAAAGTGTTGGTAATAAATATGATATTGAAAAATTATCAACATTGAGATATTTTTAAATCATTTAACACTTTGTATTTTTTTGTTGTTGTTATTTAATCCTCAAAACACACTACTGAGTTTTGGTGTCTGATCAGCATGTATGAAGTTTAGAGGCTGTCAATCCACCCTAACAAGAATAAGTTGGATAAACTCTTCTTAGGTCCATCAAAGAAGGGAGGTCACAGGAAAAACGACTATCCCCAAAACAGGAAACATGGTGGTTGGGGTACTCATCATTGTGACTTTTACCCTCCACCTTGAATGGGTTCTCAGAGTGACATGGGAGAAAAATTCCCTTGGGCTTCTGGCAAAAGTAAATATTTTGAAATATGTCAGAGCCTTCTATTCTTAACAAGGTCTTCCCTCGAGATACAGTATTCTACTAGAGGATAAATGATCAGAATTTTTCTTCAGGTTCTAACCAGTCTGGTCAAAGGAAAATACCAAACTCTAGCCCATATTAGGACTCTCTTTCACTATGGCAAGAGAAAACAAAATGAGAAACACTGTGAACTTTACAGGCCAGAGGTACAACTCACTAAGAGACTGAGACCTAATCACAGAATTATAGAATGCTTCCTCTGTCCCCACACTTCATCATCACATTACCAAACACCTACTTACAGCATTTTTTTTTTTTACTCACTGCATCATGTCCTGTTTTCATAAAACAAATTCCAAGGCACACTAGAAGGTAAAAAACAGTTCAAAGAGGCAGGAAAAAAAAAACAGTACTATGTAAAGCAGAGATGTTGGAACTATCAGACTAGGAATGCAAAACAACTATGATTAATATGCTAAGGTATCTAATGGATAAAATAGTATGCAAGAACAGATGAGCAACATAAGCAATGAGATAAAAATGCCAAAAATGGAACCAAAGAAAAATGCCAGAGATCAAAAATACTGTAACAGAAATGAAAAATGCTTTATATGGGTTCATCAGTAGACTAGAAGTACCTAAGAAATAATCTGAGATTGATGATATCTCAATAGAAAGCTTCAAATCTGTAAAGCAAAGAGAAAAGGAAAAAAAAAGAGAAAAGGAAATAATATCCAGGAACTGCAATATCCAATTGTCATAACAACAAAAGGTATAACATACTCAAAATAGGAATATTAGAAAAAGATGTTAAACAGAAAAAGAAAAAAAAGTTTGAAGTAATGAGAAATTTCCCAAATTAATGTCAGACACCAAACCACAGATCAAAGAAGCTAGGAAAACACCGAGCTTAGTGAAAATACACCTAAGCATATTATATTAAAACTCTAAAAATTCAGATTAAGAAAAAATCTTGAAAGAAGCCAGAGGGGAAAAGATACATTACCTGTAGAGAAACAAATACAAGAATTATATTCAATTATTCCCCAGAAAACATGCAAACAAGAAATTTTAAAAAAGGAAAATATTTAAAGTGTTTTGAGGGAAAAAAAAAAACAAAAGCAAAAATAAAAACTCTGTACTCCTAATTCTGTACTCCAAAAAAATTATCCTTCAAAAGAAGAAATAAAATTTCTATGTTTATTACAGCTTCATTTATAATAGCCAAGATATGGAAATAAGCCAAGTGTCCACTGACAGATCAAGGGATAAAGATGTGATGTTTGTGTGTGTATACACACAAAATGAAATATTACTCAGTCATAAAAAGAATGAAGTCTTGCCGGGATGTCTGATGGCTCAGTTGGTTAAGCATGTGCCTTTGGCTCAGGGAATGAACCTAGCATCCAGGAATCAAGTCCCACATCAGGGTCCTTGCTCAGTGAGGAGCCTTCATCTCCCTCTACCTGTCTCTCCCTCTGCTTGTGCTCTCTCTCTCTCTCAATCTGACAAATAAATAAAATCTCAAAAACAAACAAACAAAAAGAATGAAATCTTGCCATTTACAACAACATGGACCGAGTATAATGCTAAGTGAAAGAAGTCAGTTTGAAAAAGAAAAATACCATATGCTTTCACTCATATGTATAAATTAAATAACAAAGCAAATAATCAAAGAGACAAAAAAAATAGATTCTTAAATACCGAAAACAAACTGGTGGTTGCCAGAGGAGATTTTAGTGGAGAGATGGGTGAAATAGGTGAAGGGGATGAAAACTTATTGTGAAGAGCAATAAGAAATATATAGATTATTAACCACTGTATTTTACACCTGAAATTAAAATAACATTGTATGAGGGCACCAGGGTGACTCAGTCAGTTAAGCATCTGCCCTTGGCTCAGGTCATGATCCCAAGGTCCTGGGACTGAGTCCCACAATTGGCTCCTTGCTCAGCTGGAAGCCTACTTCTCCCTCTCCTCTGATTGCTACTTCCCCTGCTTGTACTCACTCTCCCTCTCTGTATCAAATAAATAAATAAAATATTTTTAAAAATAACATTGTATGTTAATTATACTGAACTTTAAAAAAATTAAAAGGAAAAAGAAATAGAATTTCATAGACAAATAAAAATTAAGGGCATTTGTTGCCAGTAAACATAAGACATGTTTTGTTAATGTTAACAAATGTTAACTTTTTTAGTAGATAAAAGTGATAGGGATCAGAAATCATCTGTCTACACAAATACAGGAAGAGCTACAGAAAAATAAAAAATCAAGGTAGAATAATTTTATTCTTTTTATTATTCTTAATTGATTTCAAGTATAACTTTAAAATAGCAGCACTGAATTCAACAACATTGACATATATATAATATATGCACACACATTCTTATTTATCCTTATGTCTAACTTAGATGAGTGACAGAAATTATGCAAAGGAAGAAAATAATAGGATTATTTTGGTTATTATCAGGTATTCACACCATGAAGGAGTATAGGGCATACTGATATTTGAAAATGAATTTGGATAAGTTGTACATATAATCTGAAATTTTTGTTGAAACTACTAAAAAGACATTAAAGATATACAAACTGATTTTAAGGAGAGAAAATGGAATTATATAAATACTCAATTAAAACAAAAAAAAAATGCCCCCCCCCCCAAATAAAACAGTATAAGACAAAAACAGGAACAAAGAACACAGGTAATGAGGAGAAAAGACTAACAGAAATGATTGACATTAAGCATGCTATATCATTAATCACATTACATATCAGGAAGTCTAACTACACCAGTTAGAACAAAGATAATGTCAACCCACATTTCTCAAACTCTCCCAGAAAAATTAAAGAGGAGTAAAAGCTTCCAAACACATTTTATGAGGCCAGCATTACTCTGATAATAAAACAAGAGTAGGATACCAGACATATGCAAAAAAAAAATAATTGAAGCCAATAGAAACATAGATGCCAAAATCTTCAATAAAATATATAGCAAATTGAATCCAATAATAAAATCCAATATATTGAATAAATTATATACAACAATTAAGGATTTATTCCAGGAATGCAAGGATAGTTCAATATCTGCAAAGCAATTAAGATGATGCACCACATTGACAATCATATGATTTTTAATATGTTCATCTTTCTAGCTGCAGAAAAAGCACTTGATAAAACAACATATCCCAGTTAGGATAAAAACTCTCAACAAAATGGTATAGAAGAGACATACTTCTCCAATATTATTAAGGCCATATAGGAAATCCTACAAGCTAACATCATACCCAGTGATGAAAAGATTTAAGTTTTTCCTTTCAGTTTCAGAACAGAAGTAAGAACGTTTCAAAATAGAAATAAGACAAGGATACCCATTCTTGCTACTTCAATTCAATCAGTAATAGAAATCTTAACCACACCAATTAGAAGCAGGTGGGAGGGAGAGAGGGCATCCAAATTGGAAAGGAAAACCTAGAGCTGTCACTATTGGAAGATGACATGATGCTATGTACAGAAAACACTAAAGAATCCACCAATAAATTGATGAAATAAATTCTAAAGTGGCAGGAACAAAATCAACATATAGAAATGTGTGGTACTCTATCCATTAATAACAAAATACCAGAGAGAAATTTAAAAACTAGTCCCATTTACAAATTCACCAAAAGGAATAAAATACATAGGAATAAATTTAATCAAAAAGGTGAAAGACTTATACACTGAAAATTATGAAACACTAAAAAAATTTGAAGAAAATGTAAATAGTGGCAAAATAGTCTGTGCTTGTAAATTGGAAGAATATTGCTAACTTGTCCATGCTAGCCTGAGAAATTTACAGATTCAATGTAATTCCTATAAAATTTCAGTGGCATATAGAACTAGAAGAAATAATTCTAAAATTTATGTGAAATCATAAAAGCTCCCAAATATCCAAAGCAATCCTAAGAAAAAAAAAGTTGATTTCAAACTATACCTATGTCTACATATACCTAATGTTATAGTAATCAAAACAGTATGATTTTGGTACACTACTATGTAGAGTATTGGAAAAGACACAGATCAGTGGAACAGAATTGAGATCCCAGAAATAAACATACACAAATATGGGCAATTAACGTATAACAAAGGAACAAAGAACATAAACTGGAAAAGGACAGTATCCTTAATAAATGGTATTATAAAAACTGGACAGCCACATACAAAAAGGATAAAAGTAAAACACTATATTACACCATACTCAAAAATTAACTCAAAATGAAGTAAAGACTTGCATTTAGACTTGAAACCATAAAATTCCTAGAAGAAAATTTGGGTAGTAAACTCCTTGATATCTGTCTTAGTAAAGTATTTGTGGATCTTCGGGACGCCTGGGTGGCTCAGTTGGTTAAGCCACTGCCTTCGGCTCAGGTCATGATCCCGGAGACCTGGGATCGAGTCCCACATCGGGCTCCCTGCTCGGCGGGAAGCCTGCTTCTCCCTTTCTCACTCCCGCTGCTTGTGTTCCCTCTCTGGCTGTGTTTCTCTCTGTCAAATAAATAAAATCTTAAAAAAAAAAAAAAAAAAAAGTATTTGTGGATCTGATTCCAAAGGCAAAATAAACAAAAGCAAATGAAACAAACATGACTACATCAAACTAAAAAGATTTTGCATGAGAAATGAAACCATCATTAAAATGAAAATGTAACCTATTGTGTGAAAATATTTACAAACCATATATTTAATAGAGATCAATAGCCAAAATATAGAAGGAATTCATACAACTCAACAGCAAAACCACCAACTTGATTAAAAATAAATAAATAAGCAGAGGCTATGAATAGGCATTTCTCCAAAGAAGACAAACAGCTGGCCAAAAGGCATGTGAAAAGATGCTCCACATCATTAATTATTAAGAAAATGCAAATCAAACCTACAATGAATGATCACTTAACATCTGTTAGAATGGTTATTTTAAAAACAAAAACAAAAACAAAAATAATAAATAACGAGTGTTGGAGGGTGTGGAGGAGAGGAAACTCTTGCACACTGTTGATAGAATTGTAAATTGATACACTTTGGAAAACAGTATGAAGGCCCTTCAAAAGATTAAGAATGAAACTCTTATATGACTGAGGTATTCATAGCTTATTTCAGCATCCATCTGTCAGAAATGGACAGATTAAGAAGGCAAAAAATCAGTAAGAACATCAACAAATTCAACAGCACCATCAATCAACAGGATATAATTAACATCAACTACTTCAGTCAACAGGAGCAGACTACACATTCTCCTCAAGCACATATGGCACATTAAGTAAGATGAGTCATATTCAAGGCCACAGAATATACCATAACAAATTTAAATAAATAAATAAATAAATAAATAAATAAATAAATAAATAAGTCATATATTCTTTTCAAAACACATTAGAATTAAAATATAAATCAATAACAGAAACTAAAAGAAAATTAAGATATGACTTCTCAAATTTTATGGGATATAGTGAATGCAGCAGATAGAGGAAAATTTATAGATTCAATACATTTAGAAAAAAGAAAGATATAAAATTAATCATCTAAGCTTTGATTTTGGAAAAAAATGACAAAATTAATTCAAAATTAAGGATAATAAAAGAAATAAAGCTAGAGTGAGAATAAATGAAACTGCAGATAGAAAATCAGTAGAGAATAAAACCAAAGGCTAACTAGGAAAAAAAAGATGAAATAAGTTGATAATATCAGAATTTAAAAAGGAGACATCACTACAGATCACATGGACATCACAAGATAATAAAGGAATAATATAATCAACTTTGTGCCCATAAACTTTATACACCACTTGAAATGGATCAGCTCTTTAAAAGACACATTCTGCCAAACTCATACAATAGAAAATATTAGAATATTAAAAAGCTGAATCAACAATAACCTTCAAATAGAAAGCTCCAGGTCCAATTGGGATGAGTGATGAATTCACTGATAATCCTACCAAACATTCAAAGAATTATGCCAATTTTCTATAATCTATTCCAGAAGATAGATGAAAAGGATATACTTTGTAACTAATTCTATGAGGTTGGCACAACTCTAACAACAAAAAGGGGGAGCACCTGTTTGGTTCAGTCATTGAATCTGCCTTTGGTTTAAGTCATGATCCCAGGGACCTGGGAGCCAGGCCTGCTTTGGACTCCCTGCTCTTTGAGATGCCTGCTTCTCCCTCTCCTACTCCCCCTACTTGTGTTCCCTGTAAGTACTTATGTATCCAACATAGGAGCACCTATATATAAAGGAAATATTAACAGATACAAAAACAGACATTGACAGTAATGAAACAATAGTAGAGCCCTTTAACATTACATTTACACCAATGCATAAATTATCCAGATAGAAAAAGAAATATTGGCCTTAACAAACACTAGACCTAATCAGCTTGAGAGATATAAGAGCACTTTTATAAAAAGCAAAACAAAACAAAACAAAAACAAAACAAAAAACAAACAAAAAAAAACCAAAACAAAAGCCAGCAGATAACACAGTCTTCTTTTTTTAAATTGTGTTCAATTGTGTTATGTTAGTCATCATTAGTTTTGATGTAATGTTCCATGATTCATTGTTTGCACCCAGTGTACATTCTTCTCAAAGGCATATGAAACATTCTCCAGGACAGATCATTTGTTAGGTCAGAAAACAAGTCTCAATAAGTCTGAGAAGACAAATCAAATCAAGCATCTTATCTGAACACAATGATATGAAAATAGAAACCAATTACAAGAAATCTAGAGAAAAAAAAAAACATAAGTTTAAACAACATGTTAAAAAGAATCATGGGGGTCAATGAAGAAATCCAAGAGGAAATCAAATACCTTAAGACAAATGAAAATAGAAACAACACTTGAAAATTTATGAGATCCTGTGAAAGTAGTTCTAAGGGAAAAATATAAAGCAATACAGACCTACTTCAAAAAACAAATCTCAAATATACAATCTAACATTACACCTATAGGAAGTAGAAAAAAAGTAAACACAGCTCAAAGTTGTAGAAGGAAGGAACTAATAAAGATTAGAACAGAAATAAATGAAATAGAGACAAAAACAATAGAAAAGACCAATAAAATTAAGAGCTGGTTCTTTGAAAAGATAAAATTGATAAACCTTGGGACGCCTGGGTGGCTCAGAGGTTTGAGCCTCTGCCTTCGGCTCAGGTCATGATCTCAGGGTCCTTGGACTGAGTCCCACATCAGGCTCTCTGCTCAGTGAGGAGCTTGATTCCCCCTCTTTCTCTACCTGCCTCTCTGCCTATTTGTGACCTCTCTCTCTGTCATTAAATAAATAAAATATTTTAAAAAATTGATAAATCTTTAGCAAGACTCATTAAAAGGGAGTGCCCAAATAAAATCAAAAGTAAAAGAGAAGTTACAACCAACCCTAAAGAAAAGCAAAGGATTATATGAGACTACTATGAAAAATTACTCACCAACAAATTGGACAAACTAGGAGAACTTGACGGATTTCTAAAAAACTTACAATCTTCCAAAACTAAACCAAGAAGAAATAGAAAATGTGAACAGACCAGTTACTAGTAACAAAATTGAATTAGTAATGAAAAACTTCCCAATAAACAAGTCTGAGAATAGACAATTTCAAAGGTGAATACTTCTAAACATTTAAAGAAGAGTTACTCATTCTTCAAACTATTTCAAAAAATAGAAGAGAAAGAATGATCCCAAGGGCAGCTATACTTTGATATCAAAACCACACAAATACATTAGAAAAAAAATTATAGGCCAATAACACTCAAGAATATAGTTGTTAAAATAACAAATGAGCAAGCCAAACTCAGTAATATAAACACAAAAAAAATTAAACACCACGATAAACTGAGATCTATTCAAGGCATGTAAGGATGGTTCAATATTTTGAAATCAATGTGGTACACCACATTGACAAAAAAAAAAAAAAGATAAAATTGGGGTGCCTGGGTGACTCAGTCATTAAGCATCTGCCTTTGTCTCAGGTCATGATCCCAGAGTCCCAGGATTGAGCCCCGCATCAGGCTCCCGGCTTGGCAGGAGGCCTGCTTCTTCTCTCTCACTCCTCCTACTTGTGTTCGCTCTCTAACTGTGTTTCTTTCTGTCAAATAAATAAATAAAATTGGGGGGGGCACCTGGGTGGCTCAGTTGGTTAAGCGACTGCCTTCAGGTCAGGTCATGATCCTGTAGACCCAGGATCAAGTCCCACATTGGGCTCTCTGCTGGGCGGGAAGCCTGCTTCTCCCTCTCTCACTCCCCCTGCTTGTGTTCACTCTCTCGCTATGTCTTTCTCTGTCAAATAACTAAATAAAATCTTAAATAAATAAATAAATAAATAATAGATAAATAAAATCTTTTTAAAAAAATAAAATTACATGATCATCTCAACAGATGCAGAAAAAGTATTTGACAAAATTCAACATCCTTTTTGATTAAAACTAAGCAAAGTAGGTATAGAGGAAACATAACATTATAAAGAATATATGTGACAAACCCACGGTTAAAATCATACTTAATGGTGAAAAGTTGAAAGCTTTTCCTGTAAGATAAGGAACAATACAAAGGTGAAAACTCTTGCCATTTTTATTCAATATAATATTAAAAGTCCTAGCCACAGCAACCCAAACTGGAAAGGAGGAAGTAGAACAGTCACTAAAAAACCCTAAGTCTCCATTCAAAAACTATTAGAAGTAATGAGTGAACTCAGGGTGCCTGGGTGACTATGTCAGTTAAGCATCTGACTTCAGCTCAGGTCAAGATCTCAGGGTCCTGGGGTTGAGCTCTGTGTAAGGCTCCGCACTCAGTAGGGAATCTGCTTGTTCTTCTAGCCCTTCTTTCTACTCATGTATTCTCTCTCTCTCTCTAATAAATAAATACATTTTTTTAAAAAATAATGAGCAAATTCAGTAAAGTTGCACTATACAACATCAAAACACAAAAATATTTTGCTTTTCTATACACTAATAATGAAGTAGCAGAGAGATTAAGAAAACAATCCCATTTATAATTGCACCAAAAATAATAAGATACATAGGAATACATTTAACTTAAAAGGTACAAGACTTCTACTCTGAAAACTATAAAACACTGATGAAATAAATTGACTATGACACACAAACAATGGAAAGATACTCCATGTTCATGGATTCAAATTTTCACTATTAACACATCCATACTACCCAAAGCAGGGATTCAGTACAATCCTTATCAAGACACTAATATTTTTCACAAAACTAGAAAAATATTAAAATTTGTGTGGAACCAAAAAAGACCTTAAATAGCCAAAGCAATCTTGAGAAAAAAGAATGAAACTGGAAGTATCATAATTCCAGGTTTCAAGGTACACTATAAAACTATAGTCATCAAAATGGCATGATACTGGCACAAAAATAGACACATAGATCAATGGAACAAAACAGAATTGGAAATGAGCCCACATTTATGTGGTCAATTAATCTATGACAAAGAAAGCAAGAATACACAATGGAGAAAAGATATTCTCTTCAGTAAATGGTGCTAGGGACATTTACTGGATAGCCACATGTAAAAGAATGAAACTAGACTGCCTTCTAACTACATACATAAAAATCAATTCAAAATGGATAAAAGAGGGTGCCTGGGTGGCTCAAAGTTAAAGCCTCTGCCTTCGACTCAGGTCATGATCTCAGGGTCCTGGGATGGAGGCCCGCATCGGGGTCTCTGCTTGGCGGGGAGCCTGCTTCCTCCTCTCTCTGCCTGCCTCTCTGTCTTCTTGTGATCTCTCTCTCTCTCTCTGTCAAAGAAATAAATAAAATCTTTTAAAAAATAGATTAAAGACTTAAACATGAAACTTAAGACCATAAAAATCTTAGAAGAGATTGCAGGCAGTAATTTCTCTAATATCATTCATTGCAACATTTTTCTAGATAGGTTTCCTGAGGCAGAGTAACACAAGCAAAAATAAGCTGCTAACAGTTTTGCACAGCAGAGGAAACCATCAACAAAACAAACTGAATGGGAGATGGTATTTTCAAACGATATATCTGATATTCCCCAAAATATATGAGGAATCTATACAACTCAACATCAAAAACAAAATAAAAACAAAACAATAACAACAACAAAAAACAACCAATGGACAGAAGATCTGAATAGATATTTTGAAAGGAAACATCAGATGGCCAACAGACACATGAAAAGATCTTCAACATCATTATCATCGGGGAAATACAAATAAAATCTACAATAGGATATTACTTCATGCCTGTTTGAATAGCTAAAATTAAGAAGACAAGAAACAAATGTTGGTGAGGATGTGGAGAAAAAGGAACCCTCATATACTGTTGCATAGGAATGTAAATTAGTATAACCATTGTGGAAAACAGATGAACATTCCTCAAAAAATTACAATAGAAATATCATATGATCCAATAATTTCACTATTGGGTATTTTCCCAAACAAAATAAAAACACTAATTCAAAAACACATATGCACCTGTATGTTTATTACAGTATTATTTAAAATAGCCAAGACATGGAAACAATCTAGGTACCCATCAGTGAATAAATGCATTATGCTTATTTATTTATTTGTAACTGCCCAAACTCAGAAGCAATCAAATATCCTTCACTAGGTGATGTATATTACTTAGTGAAAAAAGCAGTCTGAGAAGTCTACGCACTCTATGATTCCAACTATATGGTATTTTAAAAATAATAAGGTATAGAGATAATGAAAATACTAATAGCCTAGCAGGGGGTTAGAGGGGTGAGAGTGATAAGAAAGCAAAGCACAGAGAATTTTTAGGGCAGTGAAACTACTCTCTATGATACTGTAATGTTGGCTATATGTCATTATACATTTGTCCAAACTCCCGAAGTGAACAGCACCAAGAGTGAACCATAAAGTAAAACTATCAACTTTGGTTGATTATAATATATCAATGTAGGCCCACCAGTTGTAATAAATGTTATCAGTCTGGTAGGGGAAGGTGATAATGGGGGTTGCTATGCATGTGTATGGGCTAGGAGTATATGGGAATCTCTGTGCCCTCCTCCTAAATTTTCCTTGACCCTAAACTTGCTTTAAAAATAGCAAGAGGTGAAGCAATCTACCAGGCATATAAAATCATGACTATGAGGAAAACACAATTTTATTATTAGAAAATATTATGCATTTCCTCTTGTCTTCTATTCATCAAGAATAAGGTATAATAAAAAGTAAGACAAACATATCAATAGTGATCTCTACATTTTCTTTGTGTGACCACCACCAGTTGGTTTTTCTTCATAATAAATTAGTAAACCTTGCCTGCCTGTAAGGTATGTCTAAATTTCTCCTTTTCGCTTAACCTCTATAATTGCACAGCAGGGCAAAAATGAAACATCCAGAAAACCTAGGAACTAAGCAGATATTAATTTTACTTAAGATGCCACAATTGTCATTTTGAGCAAAGAAATAGTTTAGTAGTATGTCCTCACCATCACGCACATGTAGGCTCTATGATGTTAGAGTGAGCCTGTTGTATCTCAAGTCCACATGTTTTGCTTGTATACTGAGGCTATATATAACTGAAAGAATGTTAGCCATAAAAACTCAACTTACTCTGAAATTTATAAGAGGTGATAAATTGCTTTATACAGTGATCTCTTCTAGCAGTAAATTGTAGTTTACTCTTTATCATGTGTTTCTTTGCACCAACATGGTAACATATTTCCTTATCAGTTTATAGAAATATATCTACGAAAGTTTTACAACAAAATTTCATGAGCCATGATTAGCTTTCCATCATTCTTGATTTTCTTCTTCGCTCAGCCCCATGTATCATGCCATATAGATAGATAAATTTCATAATAGCCTATTAGAATTCTTCATATTTTTATATTCTATTTTACAAACACATTTTCTCCTTTATTTTTTCTCCTTACTACCACAACTTTAAGGTCAGACATATAAAAGCTATGAAAAAAAAATTGACATGGTATATAGCATTCAAAATCTTACAATACTATGTAAAATTAACACTGCCTTGAAATGTTCTTAGTGACCTTGGATACAAGCCCATTTGTTTTGAAAATAAGGATAGACATTAATTTACAACATCTAGCATGTTCCTATGTCTTATCTTGAATCTTGAAAATTTCTTTTTTTTTTTTTTAAGATTTTATTTATTTATTTGACAGAGAGAGAGAAAATGAAAGAGGGAACACAAGCCCCAATGTGGGGCTCAATTCCAGGACCTTAGGATCATGGTCTGAGCTGAAGGCAGATGCTTAACAACTGAGCCATCAAGCACCTGAAATCTTGAGGAATTTCTAATGAAACTGCAACATAGAAAATGTTGAACCTGGGGCGCCTGGGTGGCTCAGTTGGTTAAGTGACTGCCTTCAGCTCAGATCATGATCCTGGAGACCGGGATCGAGCCCCACATCGGGTTCCCTGCTCAGCGGGAAGCCTGCTTCTCCCTCTCTCACTCCCCCTGCTTGTGTTCACTCTCTCGCTATGTTTCTGTCTGCCAAATAAATAAATAAAATATTAAAAAAAAAAAAGAAAAGAAAATGTTGAACCTAACTGAAAAGAAAAACAAAAACAAAAACTGGCCTACTCTTTTAACCACTCAATTTTTGAGTAGTTTTACCTCATTTCCCTTTATATTAAGGGGAATGTCTTGAATCATTTTTACCATTATGATGTAACCATATTTTCCCAAGTAGCCATATTTCTTAAGTCATCTTTCAGAAATATGTTGAGTATGGTAGGCATGATTATATTCCTTAGATTTCACTTGCTGGTCCACAAAGATTATTTATCATCTATTTTTTACATAGATATGTTTTTATACATTAAGTGACTCTGATATATGTATGTAGTTTGAAGTACTCTTAGTGGGAATAAAAATCAATAAATATAACTAAAATTGTTTAAGAAAGGAAGATAACAACCTAAAGATGAAAATATAACATTGGAAAAGGTTTTTATATATTATATTTGTTATTTGATTAACATAATGGAGGAATTCCGTTACTGTTTACAGTTTTGAATAAGGTAGTCATTGCCTTAAAAGATCAAGTTACAATTGAGATCAAAGGAAAATTTTAATGTAAGACTTTAATATTTTGACTTAATGACTATGTCCTTGACTTAGTAATGAAAATTTTCTGGAAAATATTAAGGTAAACTTTAATTTCTGAAAATTAGTTATCCTGAATTTGTTTATTAATCAACTTAAGAAAAATGAAATTCAATATTGTTATCCTTGTAGTAAGTCATCATTTTTCACATTTTATCTTTTGTTTCCTTATTTGTCTTTAATATATTTTGTAAAATAAGCATTTTTCTTAGAGTATCTTACTAGCTCATATCTAGTTTAAGACTATAGCTGCTTATGAAAAAATATTTTTTCTGTCTATGAAATCTATATAAAGTCAAAATTTTCAAATTGATTATTGGTAACATTTTCATATGTATTAATAATGAAGATGAATGAATTTAGAAGGGACCAAGGCTTAAACAACATATTACTCTTTCGACTGCAGGAATTGCATTTTTGGAATCCTGTCTAGTACAAAAACATAAATAATTACCAAATGAAATTTTTGATCTGTCTACATATTTATGAACAGATGGCTTGTGTGAATATATAAATAATTTAATAATTATTTCCCCAAACATGATGTTAAGAATGATCTAAACTCTGCTACCATATTTTAAAAGTAGTTTTATTTCTATGGTCTGTTTCATTGATTTTCAGCTCTTAATTTTTTAAACGACATTTATTTAACCTTCTCACCTATAGTTATTCTTCCAGGAATGAGACTTATGTTCATGTACAAAGGGGCAGTCTCTATATTTATTATGTTCCTTTTGGGTCATTATTTGAAATGTAAGGAACAGTCCCTAGATACTGAAAAAAATTAAGTGTAATTCTCTTGTCTATTCTCTTTAAGACACTTTTTTTCCAGTTACACCCAGATGTCCTTAGTTTCTTGTAATCCGCACTAGTATGCAACCCTGATGATTACGTTTTTGGCTCCTGATTGAAATCCAGGTGCTCTGATGACATTATTCCCACAACTTATTCCAAAACATTGTTTAGCCTTCTTCTGGATATTAATTTGTTCCATCCACTTATCTCTATTGGCCAATAGTCAAATGCTATGATCACAGTCAGGTATTTGACTATGGGTTCTCTTTGGAGATATATGAATCATGTATTTCCTTTCTTCTTTACCGACATAGGCAAATGGCAATTTTATAAAGTCATTAATGCATATGTGAAACTAACAGAGATTTGGCACAGTTTGGAGGGACACCTGGGTTAATTTGTTGTAGTTCTTGTCAGCATATAGGCTGATTTATAAACTTCAAATTTGTTTAAACATATTCTCATCTTTAAATTTCCAAGAACTTAGAAATAAAATCGCCTCTTCCAATAAAGACTCTTGTTTGCTCCTTTGTAAGATCACTACTACAGTAGAAAGCTTTTTATTGATCACTAATACTCCCACATGAACATTTAGACAAAAACAAATAAAATTGAGACATGAGGAAAATTCAAGGGGGCTGGAGAAATAGATTATGGCTACAATGGAGGAATAATCATAGGCTGGAGAGTGGTTAATTTGTCCAAGGGAAAAAAGACAAAAATGAATGGAAAGAGGAAGACAGGCTTAGATGGGTCTGCCCACATTATACTGAAGATTCAATTAAGATATTATTAAGTCATTTATTAAAAACAAGGGAAAGATTTTAATAAATGTGAAAACCTACCAGTTACACAAAGGGAAGTACAACTAGGACTAAGAAAAACTTACAGATTTTGTATTAATAAAAGATATGGGAGATCAGTTTCACCATTTTCAAAGGATTTGTTATAAGCATAAGAAACAAAATGTAAATAATATAGACCATTTATTCATTTAAGAATCTTATAAAGAATAATTGAGGAAAGTAGAATTTTAATTAGATAATGTTTGGGATTAAAGCCATGTTTCTCTCCCCTCAGGTAAAAAAGTGAGCATTTTCGACAAAAATGAGATAATCAATTTAGTAGAGATATAACTCACTTAAGGTGTAACAAGTAGAAAATATAATTAGCAGAACAAGATATACCAGAAAACACAAGGGAATGTAATGAAAACAAATGGCAAAGAGTTGGCAAGATGAACTTGGTGTTCAGAAAAAAATAAATGAGAAACTGTATTTTTGCATTTTTGGAATGCCTAAATTTTGTCATTCAAAATTAATTTTGCCCTCCCAATTTTCAACACAGTAACCTGGCAAATAGTACATAAAATCAAATGTATAATTATCCAGTGAAATCTTCATATTTGACATAAGAAAACTAACATTCTAATGTTTAATTTATTCAAATCACCTGAAAAAACAAATCTAGAATATAAAAGTTAAAGAACATTAGAAAAATTGGCTTTTTAGCCACGTCTGTAACCTGGCAGTTACAGTAGTCTGAGAACCTTGAAATAATGTATAGAAAACACATTTCATCTGCCCAGGGTCTTACATAAAACAGAATCCTTCTATGTCATTGCTATTAGTCATATATATAAATATATATTTATATAAAAGAGTTTTATATACTTTCAAGAAATATAAAAATAAGATGAAATATAAAAATAAGAATGAATCCACCAACAAAAATAAGTAATGGATAATTACCAATGCCATTGAAGACTTCTGAATATTTCTTCTTGGTCACATACCTTAACTCTTAGAAATATAATCACCATCTTGAATATGTGTTTATCATTCTCTTGTCTTTGTATATTTTAAGATATATGTGTGAATTGCTAAAATAAACAGAGATGTGTATATATTCCTAAATAATGTGACCAGAATTTCCCATTTTATTTAACAGTAATTTGGTTATAAAAAGCAAATTACAGAATACTTAAACATTCAATATTATGTTTTTAGTATGCATTCATATTAATGTCCTTTCCTGTTGGTCATTCCATGATCATTCAGTGCTATGTATATGTTAGTTATCATCCATTCTTCTTAGAGAGGACTTTTTTTTTTTAAGGTTTTATTTATTTATTTGACAGAGAGAAACACAGCGAGAGAGGGAACACAAGTAGCGGGAGTGAGAGAGGGGGAAGCAGGCTTCCCGCCGAGCAGGGAGCCCCATGTGGGACTCGATCCTGGGTTTCCGGGATCATGACCTGAGCCGAAGGCAGTCGCTCAACCAACTGAGCCACCCAGGTGCCCACCCCCTTTTTTTTTAAAGAGAGAGGACATGTTTTTAACAGCTTTATGATTTCTTGATTTCTTCTAAGTTATTTTTTTTATTCAGAAGAGTATAGCTTGGGCACCTGGGTAGCTCACTTGGTTAAGCCACTGCCTTTTGGGGCGCCTGGGTGGCTCAGTGGGTTAAAGCTTCTGCCTTCGGCTCAGGTCATGATCTCAGGGTCCTGGGATTGAGGCCCGCATGGGGCTCTCTGCTCCGCAGGGAGCCTGCTTCCCTCCCTCTCTCTCTGCCTGCTCCTCTGCCTACCTGTGATCTATCTCTGTCAAATAAATCTTAGGGAAAAAAAGCTACATAAGGGTCCCTCCCAGCTCTACCAGAAGTCTGCTTCTCCCTCTGACCCTCTCCCCTCTCATGATCTCTTTCTCTCAAATAAATAAATAAAATCTTAAAAAAAGGAGAGTATAATCTTTCTCTTGTCCTTTGCTTTTCAATGTACATTTTAGAATGACTTTGCAAGTTCTACAAGATTTCTATTTCAATTATAGTTAGAATTTTATCAAATGGATATATCTATTTAGGAAAAAACTAACATCTTCACTTTGATATTTCCTTTCATGAAGGTAGCATATTTTTCTCTATTTATGTATTTTCACAATATATATGCAAGGGCATGCTCCAAGTTCTTTATTCCACTGATTCACTGAAGGCAGAATTCTCCCCTCAACCAACTTGGAAACTCTAAATTCTATAATCTGTAAAGAAAGGACTGAGTTCTACCCTCTAAAAGACCATCATTAAAAGAAAAGAATGGGTCTAATACTACTTAGATTCAGACTGTCTGGCTCTACCACTCACTTGTGAGGCACCAAAAAGAGTATCCACTTTGTCATACTTATTCATTTCACCTCCAATAAGCTCAAATCATGACCTAGGGAAATTTCAGCCCCACTGCCCATCTTTCTGCAATTCCTTATAGGATGTTGTTTGCAATATCTTAATTGAGCTCTTTGATGACTAGGTGAATATGATGATGCTGATCTTCTGCAGTAAATTGAGAGCAATCCAATGTTAAAGTCTTGATTATTTTGTGATTCGAAGTGCCTGTATTCAGTAGTCAAGTGTTCTCTAGATTTTTGAGATACTGTCGATATAGATTTTGCTAAAAGTGAATTTCAATTGGAATTCTCCCCAAATTTATAAATTGACCATACAATATGTCAAATTTGCTTTAATGTATTTCATACTTCCCCAGTTATCTTTCAAGTAAGTTTGTTTCTTTTCCTGCTCTAGTATTTAGACTTTAATTTACTACTTTAAAAATTTTTAAATGATCTCCAGAATATCTGTGTCTGTTTTGATAAACTCGGGGGAAATCTCATTATTGCAAAGAGAAAGAAAGGAGTATTAAATGTTCTCCCTACTTTGAATCACTTTAGTGTTAAGGGTAGAGGAATTACCTGTCAAGTAAAGTTAAATTAAGTTGGGAGAAAATCTGTAATAACTTCTGTTTTCTCCTTGTGGTCAATATGTCTATGTTGTCCTCAAAATTTTTCTTGCACTTTCTCCTTATCTGGACTCTTAATTATGATTAATAAAATTATATTTTTACTTTCACTACCATCTCATCTCATTTAATATTATTATATGTATTTTAACATTTACAATTAAATTTAGATTCTCTTCTGTGGCATTTAAACAACTAAGTATGTTTGGTTTAGTTTTGTTTTTTGTTTGTTTGCTTGTTTTTAAGATTTTACTTATTTATTTGAGAAAGAGAGTGCAAATAAGCATGAGTACAGAGAGGAGCAAAGGAAGACTGACAAGCAGACTGAGTACTGAGCACTGAGCACTGAGCAGGAGGGGACGCAGGGCTGGATCCCACAACTTCAAGACAACCTGAGTCAAAAATCAAGAGTTGGGGGGTGCCTGGGTGGCTCAGTTGGTTAAGCAACTGCCTTTGGCTCGGGTCATGATCCCGGAGACCTGGGATCGAGTCCCACATCGGGCTCCTTGCTCGGCAGGAAGCCTGCTTCTCCCTCTCTCACTCCCCCTTGCTTGTGTTAACTCCCCCTTGCTTGTGTTACCTCTCTGGCTGTATTTCTCTCTGTCAAATAAATAAAATCTTTAAAAAAAAAATCAAGAGTTGGACTTTAAAGTGACTGAGCCACCAAGGTGCCCCTAAGTATGCTTTATAAGTAAGTGATTTAATAATAAGAAAAGCAAGAACTGTAATTTATCTCAAGATTTGTGTTATTACTCTAAAGAGATTTTCTTTTGACTTGTAAAGTTACTTTTTAATAAGTAATAAGTTCCAAGTTTTCTAAATGTATTTTGAACATCTTATGAACACATCTTAATTCTAACTCTAATTATTTGAGTTTTTTGTCAAAATTAACAAGAAGTAGGTTGTAAAATTAAGAATCATTTCAAGTCTTCTCTAGTATCAGAAGACTGAAAGGCAAACCACTTTTTATAATGTACTGAGTAATGTTTTTTCAGTTGTTGGCATTCTTCTATACATACAGGGAGACACAAATCTCTTGTCACTAGAGGCAGAAATGTTGAGCAGCAGGTCATTTTCCCTACTGCTTTTAACTGTCAGTACTTGGCTTTTGGGTTGTAAGGCTACTCCAAATGTTTGTGAAGGACTACAAATACTGTTTCCAAGCTGTGATCAAGATAGTCTGTTTTTGTTTTTTCTTTGTTGTTTGTTTGTTTTTCTATTGGCAACTACTGCTATGTGTATAGTAGATGAAAGTAATACGTTATTTCCATTCTCTTACAAATCATGAAATTTTCTCTTTACTGCAGAACTAGCACCCCATAATGACTCCCCAACTTAAAACTCCACATTCATTTTATAAATGAAAATTAAACAGAAAAAATGTAATATTTTGTGCAAAATTCTTCAGGAAAACATTAATAACATGAAGCAAACATCTTATATAGAACAAAAATGCATCTATTGAAGTCCAAATGAAATAAAGATCTATGCATGATAGAAAGAAGTGATCTTCAAATTGAAAGCTGATAATAAAGAAAATTTAAGATCCCTAAACTAACTGCCTCGCAAGGCCAGCACCACAGAGAATGAGAGAAAAGGACGGGAAAATAGGAAAAATGAGGAAAAAAATATTTCCTTTATGGGGTTTTCAAAGGATTTAATAAGTAAGTTAAGTGATGATGGCAAATTGAAAATTAATAGCAAGTAGTGGAGCTACTACTGACCACAAGTGAACGTTGGTTTCTTCAATTGAATAATAATAATAATAAAAATAGCAGAGGCTCTCTACAGAGAATTCACAGCAAAAATAGAAACAGTATATTTATTATGAATAACATATAATGCCAGAAATAAGAAGAAACCTTTATGGAGAGACTAAGAATTCCCTGGGCCCTCATTACTCTAGTCAACATGAAGAAAAAAGGAAAACAGGAAAACTGGGCGAGCATTTCTTTCCATTTGAATTAAAAGGTTAAAGAAAAAGAACAAACATGATTTGACCTTTTTGAGATTCTCTGCTTTTTAAAGAATGTTTTCAATTCATCAACCCCAAGAGCATATTATAAAATGAACTATGTTTTTACCTTCAATTTATGATCCCATGTTTACTTTCATTTATGAATGTCCCCACGTGTTATTGCAGATTTAACACAGCCATTTGAGACTTGGCAAGCTTTTGGCAGAGGATTACACGAGCAAAGAAGCAGGTAAAGATCACAGTTGTGTTATAATCTACTTCATGTATTTGATAGATACATGGATAGATATTCCAATAATGAGTGATTTTCACAAATTCACTCTAATGGGTAAATGAGTCAAAATTTATATGGCTCCCAATTCCAGGCCAATGTAACTCCCATATTGCTTCTACTCACATGTTTCATATTTTTTGAATTCTAAGGATCTGGGGATACTATTCTCATATTAATGGTCTTCAAGTAGGACTTACATAAGCTTTAAATGTGTTTTTGTACTACTCTTTCAAGATTCTCAAGTGCAAAAGTTTGCTGGACATCTGAGCTGTAGGAACTGCACACCATTGGGACACTCCACTCTCAGGTTTTGTTTTCAGCCTGAAAAACTAGTCTCTTTCTTTTACCATCTTGAACTTTTCTATCTGTTCTTTCGAACTAATTCACTATTTGTGAACAAGAGATAAAGCAATGAGTTATTTGAGTTAACAGGTTTGTGGCTGACAAAATAAACACAATATAGATAAGACTGGTTTGAGTAGTTAAGTGTGTGTATTTCAAAGCGTGGAAAGCTATTCACTTTAACTGATTTACAAACTTTTTTCATACACACACACACACATGCACATAACACAGACACATACATACACTTCTATGCATATAGTATTTCTTCTATCCACAACATTTCTATAAGCAGGGAAGGTTGTGGAGGAAGAAAGCATAAATATTGACATTAATTATAGAAATAAATGTAGGATAATTTATACTCTCCATCCTGAAGACTCTGCTAAGTTGAGTGAGAAATATAGATTTACTTCATCAGACCTGTCCCAAGGAAGTACTTACACTTTTCCTAAAGTCTTCCATAGATCTTAAACTACTCACAGAATTTTAATGATAGAGCTAAAGTAACAATTCCATTATCAGAATTTCTAGTATCTCAATCTGTATTTGTGAAACAAAGAAAAGCCCAAGTTCTTTTTGTTGTTGTTTAATACTCATGTTATTTATATTTATTTACTTAAAGTATATATTTAATCATGATTTCTATTCTGAACAAAAATAAAATGTGTTGTTTTACCTCTGTTACATAACAATGAAATTAAGAGTAGACTACATTTGCAACTAGATCTGCCATTAAGCAAAATGATGAGGTCTAAAAAGTAGTCATTGCTTTTCTACATTTCAGTTTTGTCCCAGGTATTTATTGTAATCGTGGATCAACATTTCAGCACCTAAATGTAACTCTTCCAAGCAACTGACCATACTCACCATACTCCAGACCTTATCAAATTCTCACCCCTAATAAACTGTATCTTTCTTACACCTTATTCTTTCATAGTCTCTGAGGGTAATCTTATACTTTGCACATTTAAAAAACTAAGACACAGAAAACATAAGTGACTCACATAAGGCAACACAATTGGTGATGGCAGAACTGGGACTAGAAACTCGGGTTGTATTGTTACTAGTCCATTCGAGACATTCAGAAGCCTTTTAAGTAAAATACTTTTTGCCAGAGTCACTGATGATGCTCATGGTTCCAGATAGTACAAAACGTGGGGCTGATCATCTGGAACAAGAAAACCACAAGTTTCTACCATCAGATAGGTTAGCTTCATTTTTTTCCCTTGTAATAACCAGTCATTTACACTGACTTAAGGGAGAAATGTGGTAGGGACAGGGTATCACAGTTTTGTTTAACACTTGTGAGAATTGATACCATAGTCCACCACGTAAAAATGAGATGTTGAATTTGGAAGCATTTACTAAAATTATCATGATAATCAGGTTCCTGTTTTTATTTCCTTTAAATAATTTACATTGATTATATTCTGATTCAATGTGTACAAAATTAATGGTGAATAGGAATTTTTTATATATAAGAAATTTCTTTTTTTAAGATTTTATTTATTTGAGAGAGAGCAAGAGAGAGCTAGAGAGAGCGACCATGAGCAGGGGGAAGGGGTTGAGGGAGAGGGAGAAGCAGACTCCCTATTGAGAGGGAGCATGAAAGGGAGCTCAGTCCCAGGACCCTGGGATCATGACCTGAGCTGAAGCCAGATGCTTACTGTCTGAGCTACCCAGGCACCTGTGAACAGGAATTTTTATATTGAATTGAACTTAAACAATGCAGATATAGATATTATCTTACTTAAATCTTTCTAATTCCCGTTGCCATTACTACTCCTAACATCAAAAAGTATTAGAAAGAAATTTTAAGCCTGGTAGATGTTTCTTGCCTAATTTGTATAAGAATTTTTTTTAATTCAAAAAACCTGTGTTGTTATTTGTCAATTTTGAAAAACAGACTATTTCCAAAAAACTAGACTACTGCTATGATATTTCTAAAGTTCTAGTTTCCTTTTTTTTAGGACAAACTATTGATCTAGCAAAATTAGACACATGTTAACTATAATTCACACATTAAATTGTTAGTGATCTTAGCAGCAAAAAAAATGTCTTTGGCATTCTTTGATTATTTAATTTAATTATTTTATTAATCATTTTCTTTTTAGTTACTCATATTTTGTTGGCATTCTATATCATTGAAAAATAATTTTAGTTTGAGCAAAATGTTTTCAATCTCTCAGTGTTAACTATATATGTTATTGATAAATATGAGTAATTTGTGAAGTATAGAAGACTGTGTAGCTGATAAAAGCTTTTGACTTGAATTTTAAATCTGCACATGATAGTAGAATAAATTAGTTTAATAGAAAAATTGTCTTCAAGATCATAATCAAAAATTTTAAAAATGTAACTAGAGATAGTGTAAGACAGAAAAATAGGTATAAATCTGGGTTTAATATTGGGTTATAGCTGGTAAACACTATAATAAAGAACAGAAGTGTAGAGATAAGCAAGCCATGAACATTTCAAGAAGTTACTATTAATACTGATTACATTTTCTTTATAATGGAATATATTTTGCCTATAATCAGATAATAATTTTTGAAATTTTCTCAGTAGGAAAACCTTCCTCAAAAGAGTCTTCTTGAGAGGGTAATGGGAAGATGGTGGAGTAAAAAGATCCTGAGCTCACCTCTTCCCAAGACAAACACTAAAAGGCCCATACCAAGACACATAATAATTGAAATGGCAAGAATTAAAGAAAAAAGCACTAAATGCTGCAAGAGAAAAGCAAATAGTTACATACAAGAAAACCTCTTAAGACTATCAACTGATTTTTCTTTCCTTAGAAAAAACTTTGCAGTAGAGAAAAAAAGTGGCATGGTATATTCAAACCGCTGAAAGGAAAAAAACTACAACCAGCAATACTCAACCTGCCAATTTTATTCAAAATTGAAGGAGAAAGAGTTTCCCAGGCAAACAAAAGTTAAAGGAGTTCATTACCACTAAACTGAATTGAACTTAAAAAATGTCAAAAGGACTTCTCCAAATGGGAAAGAAAATACCATAACTAGAAGTAAGATAATTATGAAACAAAAAAATTTATCAGTAAAAGCAAATATATCAATCACTTACAAACTGAGGTTAAAACAACAAAGAAGTAAAGTCAATTATCTCTATAGAAATTAAGAAATATAAAAAATATGTAAAATGTGACATTACATATTGAAATGTATGTAAAATACACATTAAAAAAGGAGAGGCGAGTTAAAATGTAATGCTTTAAGAATGTGTTTGAACTTGTGACCATCAACTTGATATAGACATAGGAAGGATGTTATATCTAAACCAGATCAAAAGCCTGTAATGGATAAACAAGAGATAAATAAGATAAAATATAAAATATAAACAAGATCAAAAGAGAAAGGAATCCAAACATAACACAAAATGACAAGAAAAGAAGAAGGAAGGAACGGTGAATAGCTACAAAAATAACCAGAAAACAATGGACAAAATGACAAAAAGTAGATAACTATCAGTAATTATTATAAATTAAATGGATTAAATGTCCCAATCAAAAGACATAGGATGATTGAATGGACGAAAAATTCATTTATATGCTTTCTACAAAAGACTTGTAGACCAAATGAAACATATAAACTGAAAGTCAAAGGATGGAAAAGATAATACATGAAAATGAAAGGAAAAAAAAAAAAGAGGAGAGGTGAGCAGTACTTGTATCAGACAACTTAGACATTAAAGACTGTAATAAGAGACAAAGAAAAAGGCATTACATAATGTTAAAGTTAACAATCCAACAAGAGGATATAATAATTGTAAATCTTCAAATTATATTTCAATTTAGTAGTAATATACTTATTTTGCACCCATTATAGGAACCTAAATATATAAGGCAAATACTAACAGAGGAAAAGGGAAAAATTAATAGTAACAGTAATTCTAGGGGACTTTAACACACCATTTAAATAGATGGATATACTATCTAGTCTGAATAAAATCAATAAGGGAACGGTGGTTTTGAATAACGCATTAAACCAAATGGACGTAACAGATATAAACAGAACATTCCATCCCTAAACAGCTATATATATTGTTTTCAAGGGTACTTAAAACATTCTACATCAAAAACTACTGATTACTATACATTGGCTAACTGAACATAAGTTTAAAAAAATTTTTTTAAAGAGAACTTTCCTTAAAAGCCCTTTCTCACATGTTCTAATGTTTATTGAATCAAGTCGTTTCAAAATATGTAAGAATGAGGTGAGCACTTCCATTGTATCTAGAGAAGAGAATTAAGTATGGAAGCAGGAAAAGAGAACTTTCTTTCTCTCATTCCGAAATTTTAGCAAGCAGTCTTGTTTAGGTTGATTAACTATTATTTTTTTCCTGGAAAGTTTTGTACTAACCTGCATTTAGAAATATAGAAACTAGAATTTTCCACTGATTTGATATTGCTGTAAATAATTATTCTGCACTATCTAAATAATAATTTTGTTTTCTCTGTGACAATTTGATTTGCCCTGATTCTGAACTTAAGATTTTTAAAGTTGTTTCTAGAATGCCAATGACTATATTCTTACGTTCTGTGACTTTATTTTATTAAGTACATAAAGTGGCATTATAGAGGATAAATTAAGGTTTTTTTCTCATTCTATGGAGTTATACAGTTATAAAATAACCAGTTTACATTAGATAGAGTATTTCTTATATTATTAAAGAAACAAATAGCATGTACTGAATGTTGAACTGGGAAACAAAACACCTTTATAGAGAGTGAAAGAACATTTAGCTATTACCAATGCCTACAATTAGAAAATTACTGTTTGAAAATTTATCTTAGGGATAATATAACTACTGTCAGGAATACCTGGTTAGATGATTTATAGTTCATTATTTTCTTTTGATCTTCAAATTATATTTCAATTTAGTAGTAATATACTTAAACCTACATGATTTTATTAGAAATGTACAATTGCATTGTTAAATTAGAAATTAAAACTCCCCGTTTTAAATGTATACCCTTGATGACTGTAAAAAATTTTCTTCATAGTTATTACACAAATAACTCATACAGGCTAAGACTATAGTGTAATATATTTGTGGAAATCATAGTACCTAATAACTTCCTGCAGCATTACTATATTAAATCTCCTATAGGTCATATTAATATATGATCAGAAACTTGGGAAATAAGAAATTTGACAATATTATATAACTTGCTTAGTACAGAACACTTCAAACACCAGCAATTATGTACACATGCTTAATTCTCTGATTTGAGCAATACTTGTTAAAGATCAGCTATCCTCAGGGTGCTTGGGTGGCTTAGTCATTAAGCATCTTCCTTCGGCTCAGGTCATGATCGCGGAGTGTCAGAATTGAAACCCGCACCTGATGCGGGTTTGGCAGCAGGCCTGCTTCTCCCTCTCTCACTCCTCCTGCTTGTGTTCCGTCTCTAGATGAGTTTCTCTCTGTCAAATAAATAAATAAATTCTTTTAAAAAAATCAATTATCCTCATCCTAATAAGTGGTCATAGAACTATATAAGTAAATATTATTAAACAATTTCTAATAATTAAATTTCTTTGCACTGATACTAACTGCTGGAGAGGAAGACACATTCACCTTACTATCTTGTAAGAAAATTTCCATTGTCACTAAAGTTTCCAGTGTTGGAATTTTGGAGCTGAAACATGCTACATTGCAGGAACATGCTGAGGAATATTGTGAGAAAGTTAAACTATATTACAACAAGGGAAACCTATGCTGCTGCCCCCTATGTAATATTTGTGTTTATGTCTACTTTCCTAGGATTTCTCCCTTTGGGAGCAGAGAAGCAGATGGCAAATGTTGCAAGGAATTCATGCTGTTGTACGACCACTGTCACAGCTACTACAGAATCTGTCTTTCCCCAGAAACCCTCACATAGAACGCCCTTGGTCTGGGCTCTACAGCAGAGGCCAGGGGACTACTCAGAAGCATGAAACGCTGTTGGAATGTACACATTTCTCCCTCACAAGAGTTCTGTCTCCGTAAGGGATAATGCTGAGCTGATTCTACAGGTTGTCCTTCCTCATAGGTGTTTTGTGGGAAGGGGATAATGGTCCACTAAAAGAAGTGTGGGGAAGAGAAAAAGAGGGCACAGCTGCACCAGTCTCTCCAGCTCACAACCATTCCCTATCAAATCAAACCCAAATTTGATGGTGTGGTTAATCAAGAGGAGAACTTTAAAATTCACCTAGAAAATCATAGAAATGAAGAAAGTGAGCATAAAAATAATTCCATTTGAAAACAGGAAGTCAAATAATTTAAGAAATTTAAAGAAAAGGGAGTGTGAGAGACCAAATGGGCTAGAATGATCTTTGATATGCAAAATATACTAAAGTTCTGTGACTTACAAAGCTCCAAACTAGGCCTTCTCATACTAAAAATAAACACAGAGAAAGACTGGTATCTTCCTCTCTGAGTCAGTTATGATCCAGGCTGAAAAGAGAATCCAACAAAAGTTGTTTAAGAAAATTAATAATGACACTTTGTACAGAAGGTACTGATGCACTATCAATATTGAGTGCATTATTTAGGCTTAAAGCCTAAAGCATCTTTAGGCTTAAAGGGCCACAGAAAGAACTTAGAGCCCCTGAAAAGGATAGCTTCTATGTAATTCATACGTGTGTCAGAAACCATAATGAATTCTTAGAATTTTTCTTGGAGTTTAAAGCAAAGGAGACTGCTAAGAAAATGTGGCAATATTGGCAGATGGCTTCTGTCTAATTTAAATCTTGCTTCTATTATGATAGGAAGGCTGCATTGTGTGTTCTATAAAATCATGTTCAAAGTTTTTTTGGCATGAAAACAAAAACTTAAAAAACACTATGTGTTAGAAAAAGAAAAAAACAATGCTCTCAGAAACCAGAAAATAAGTAAATAGAATGAGTAGAGAGGCATGGAGGAGAGTCATCTGCTCTGTACCATAAAACAGGAATAGGAATTGAATTTTACAGATACAAATATAAATACAGAAGACTCTAAAATGCCGAATACATTTGGGAACAGTTAGCCATTGGAGTCTTAGGTGTGCTTGCTAAAAACTGCTGATCCAGAGGACAATTGTCTAATTTATCGAATTAATTTTATCTTAAACCATTTCTGGTATATCTTGATTAACAGGTGAAGAACAGGAAAACTCTAAATGCAATTAAAATAGTTTTTATATGTGTATATTAACTCTCATAGAGCCCACAAAGTATTTCATGGCAAATGTTTAGGTGACTGCAAGTGGGAAGAATGAACCATGAACCTCAACACTATCTGACATTAAATGTCAAATGTTCTAAATAGCTACAATTCCTGTTTTTCTTTTTAACTTCTAAAGAAGAGTTTGCTGAAGCTCTCGGTGAATTAGCTAATCTCTAAATGATTATGGCAGAACTGTAGCCGCATGAATACATATTTTCCTGACTCTGGTGTTATGTTATAAACAAATATTTCCATTGCTGCATTCTAATTGCATTCTCCCTTCCCTCCCTCCATTAGATAATTAAGATTTAACTATAGAACTGAAGCTTTTCTTCCCATTTTCCAATAAACTTACTAAATACTCTACATTCAGAAGATACCTTAGCACAACTGGCCATCACAAAGGACATATAAAAGTCAAATGTATTAACAGTTCACCCAGTACAGCATTACATGTTCTTCCCTCTTTGAGACCAGGGAGTTCTAAACTTCTCTAATAACCATGGTGACTCTGAGCTACCAGGAAACAAATTCTGGAAAGCTGAGCATATGGCCTAGCATAGGAAATTCATTTTCACTTTCTATGCTCTCTTACATCACTTTTAGGGCCAAATTTTGCTCTGGGACACTTAGCTCTTATGGAATTTAAAGGCTGTTGCCTGCTGTGAGGTAAATGTGACTATAATTTTTAGAAAGTTTTATTTCTTAATCATCAAATAGCTTGAAGAACTAAAGAATGATCTGCTATATAGACTAAAATGGTGACATAAATTCCAGGGACACGTTTTCTATTTTACAGGCTCTGATTCATTTTCACTTGTATTTGCAAAATGGGAAGCAAGTGATTATCTGGACAGGTTTGAGTTTTCAAATCTTGTTTGAAATTTCCAGAAAAGGAAAGTCAATTGTTTTATTTTTTTAAGAAATAGAACTATCTAATTATGTATCTGTCATGTATATAAATAACCCAATACTTAACTGATACTCCATTGATAAACTTCAATAGAATTTCTTAAACTCCAGATGCTACATGTTCTCTGCTTGGGGAAGGTGTGAGCAAATAGACAAGATGGGGGACTGTATGGTCTATCAAGCTTTAGAGTATTGTGATAAATGAATCTATAAGCACATAATGTTCCTATTTACTCTAGAATTACCTTGAGATCGAATTTTAGGTCAAAACTATCCTCATTAACCCTCCAAAGATCAGCTTGAAAAATAATGCTGCTCACCATAAAATTCCTAGAAATAGTCAAAAGATGTGTATCTATTCAGGTTGTTGTGTTTTTTTGCTTGTTCATGTTTTTGTTTTTTGCAAATTTTCTAGAGATAAAGAGGCACGCAGTCATTAATGCTCAACATGCAAGTGTTATCCTCCAAATCTGAGGTGTCTCTCGAAAGATAGATAGATAGATAGATAGATAGATAGATAGATAGATAGATCTCTATCTATACATATATCTATCTATCCATCTATCAATCTGTCTTTGTATATATAATATACATATGTATATCCATCCAGATATGTATATCCATCTATCTATCAATCTGTCTTTATATATATAATATACATATGTATATTATATATATATAGGTATGTATTTGGTCCACAGATTGATTCAAGTAAAACTTTTAACTTACCAAAGATTTCCCACTGGAAGGACCAATTGTTGAAATAATTGTTGACCAAAAGTTGACTGAGACTCTAATGCCTTAGACTTTTTGGTTACCTATCAACAGTAAGTTAATGAAGTCAAGTCACCAGGATATAAAACCTCACTTTTCCAGTATTAAATTTGGGCCCCTTAGCCACTCTTTCCTTCAGTTCCCTCAATGTGTAAAAGTCAAAATAAAATGACCTCAACTTTAAAGTGTTGTTACAAGTTTAAAATGAAGGAATTATATAAAGAGCTTTGAACAAAGCCTGGTAAAACTGAAGTTTTATTTCATAAATCACATGTTTTAATAAACATATATTAGCCTTTTTACAACTCTTCCATTGATGTTTGCTTGTGTGTAAATACAAGCAAAGTTCAGCACGAGTGTTTTCTCTATGACTCTATTAAAGAAGCTTGTGAAATGTTTTTGCAAACAACTAGTGGAAACATAGAGACTGAGGCAGGGGAGGTCCCATGAGATCATAGCAAATCTCCACTGAATCTATAAATAGAAACTGGAGTTCTATCATCCAGTCCAGTGCTCAAATTAATAGGATAGACTTGCTTCCCTTTAGGTAGGAGCATTGTAGTTTCCCTTAAAGCAAATATATTCTTCATAAGGTTTAGAATTACCTAGAATTATTCACATGGGGACAGTTAGCAAAGATGTGATAAAGTTTCCATCTATATGGCCTCATTTTAAAGGCCTAAAGTTTTGTACCTCTTTAGAAATAGACTGCCGAAGACAATTTTCTTCTAGTATCCTTAGCAATAAATAAATAAATAAATAAACAAACAAACAAATAAATAAATAAATAAAATAATGCAGCCTGCCTTCTTTTTTTTTTTTGTTACTCCAAAAAAATAAAATAAAATCAGTTTCTCTTCTGGAGAATGCAACTGGAGAAGTTTCCCTAAGGATGATTTGTTAACAGAAATAAGTTGGTCAGAAATGTTAAAGATGTTAAGTGAAAATGTCAAACTTTTCCTGAGCCATGTACCATGTGGGAAATAGTGATGGTAAAGAAATCCCCTTATGCTTTTGTGTTCCTCAAATAGCTTAACTACTAAGAATGACCATTTCCCATTCAAACTAGGTAAGATTCATGGATACCCCTTTTGATTACCTATGAAAAGGCTAGATACAGACCCTCCAGATCCCCTTTCTTTGTAACCACTGACCCATCTGGACATAATTCTTACACAAATGACTTGCTAAACTTTTTTTAAGTTTAATCTTTTTCTTGTTAATTTCTTTCTTTCCCACAGGGAAAAGAATTTTGGCTCACTCTTGGCCAAAGCCAGCATTGACATCTAATAATGGAGCTATACTTCCTCAACAGACTCTCCTCACCAGAGAACATTTCCTGCTCGAATGTCAGATCACTCTACCCTGTTGGCACACACACCTACTGGGCTCTTTCTAGTCTTATTTAGTCCTGCCAGTAAAACAGTTTCCTTCTGCACAACCTTTGTGAAATCTGTACATCTTATTGTCAAAATAGTGTCCCTATGGCAATAGGCCCCTCCGCTTATTGCAGTAATCCTTTAGAATGATGTCTCTCCTTTCCTAAGTACAGATGTCTTGTCTGTTATTTGCTCATAGGGCACATATAAAAACATGGAGATTAAAATTATATTACATTTTCCCCATAACAAGATGTGAAAGTGAACTCTTCCAGTCTGTTTCCACAATGCATTAAAACCATAGAATATGTATTTATGTCACATAAACATGCAAAGAGAAGACCAGATTTATAACCCCAAGCCACCTATCTCTTGCTAATAAAGACTGCAAAGGCCAAGGAAGGGGAAAGTGAAGAATGATAGACATTTTTTGCGGGGGGAATTGTTGGTGTTCTGAGTTTCCCTCCCTCCTGTTCCACCTAATATGTCCCCCAAACATACCACAGAGTGGCTAAGAGTAGGATTTAAACAGGAATATTAGCTCATATCAACTTGTGACTTCAGCAATAGAGACATACATATGTCTGAACCCCATCTGAGTAACATAAAGACTGAGAAATCAGATTGCAAGCTACT
Organism: Spilogale gracilis; assembly: GCA_004023965.1. Lineage (NCBI taxonomy): Eukaryota > Metazoa > Chordata > Mammalia > Carnivora > Mephitidae > Spilogale > Spilogale gracilis. The sequence continues at coordinate 99,905 of PITA01003485.1, read as the reverse complement.
TTGACAAACACTTAAATTAAGGCAGTGTCAATACTGGCTAAAGCAAAAGATTGAGTTGTGTTTCCCATGAATCGATGTGGGCCCTATGAAAGAGATGGCAGGAGTTACCTTAGAACCTGTTCAAGAGACATGGTGGTAAAATCTCAACAAAGAGAAGTTGGGGTTATTCCCTGATATCTGGAGTAAGATCAAAGAGAAGTTTATGATCGAGAGATTAATATACCATCTCATTAAAGAAATTACTCTGACAGGTCTCAGAAATTAGGGCCTCCAGAGAATTTACAGAAGTGCTCTCAAAAGAATTTTGTTTTATTTTGTTTTAAAAGATTTTGTTTATTTGACACAGAGTTGGGGGAGAGAGAGAGCGCACAAGCAGGGGGAACAGCAGACAGAGGGAGAAACAGAAACTCCACTGAGGAAGGACACTATGTGGGGTTGGATCCCAAGACCTTGGGACCACGACCAGAGCCAGAGACAGCTGTTTTGCCAACTGAGCCACACAAGTACCCTCAAGAGTATTTAAATGTCTTTCTGGAATAGAGAGTGTGCAGTGAACTGAAAACACTATCAGCCAAGTAAAAACTCCACAGTTTTCTTCTACATCTTTATCCTTTCTATGTAATGTATCCGAAAAAAGACAGATGGGTAAAGAAAGTAAAGAAAATTTGTCAGATAGTGCAATTTTATGGATGTCCTGGTAGCTCATCCATCTAGGTTATTCCCACTTTTTGTTCATCTTTGATTAGGTTAGTTTGCAACTCCATTGTAGCTAAAAGTTAACATATAGAAAATTTAAAGCAATGCAAATCATTTTTGTTCAAGGAAATGCACACTGTCTCTGGTAGCATGTTATTAATATTGGCATCAATCATTTTGCCAGTTTTTCACTGTATTGCAAAATTCAGCATTTCTACAAGAAATTATTTCTGTGATTACAGACATTACAATATAGAAATCTCTGGATTTTCCATCCTCTTGGGTTATCTTTCTTAATTTTAAATATTAATATTTGAATCAAACCTCACAGATATATAAAAATTCAAAGATAATTTATATTGCAGATCATATGTATAGATGGAAAATTACCTTACTCCATATACTCTTTTTTCCTTAAACAGAGTAGAGATTAGTTACCATTATGCACATTACCATCTACTAAAAAAGAAATATGACTATCATTATTCCTTTTGCTAAGTGAATCTGCTCTGTATACATGTGAAAGATGAAAACAAGAGTTCCAAAGCACAGCTCAAAATGGGTATTATACTCTGGGGCACCTAGTTGGCCCAGTCAGTTAAGTGTCTCTCTTAGGTCATGCTCTCAGGGGCTCAGGATCAAGCCCTGCATTTAGCTCTGAGTTCAGCACTGAGTCAGCTGCAGGATTCTCTCTCTCTCTCTGCCCCTCCCTCAAGTCACTTGTGCTCTCTCTCTAAAATAAATAAATAAATCTTTTTAAAGAGTTCTTATTTTTCTCCAACAAGCCCTGCCTTGACTAAAACTTCAGCATATACATTCATTAATAACCAATAGCTAAGAATTCAAACTCCACTCTCTTCTAAAAATTGACTCAGGCTAAATCGAACAGGTACCATTTGATTACAAAATTCAAGGAGAGAAAATAATAAAATAGCAGACATGACCAAGGCAATCGAGGAATCAGTTTCTACATTGAACTGCTTTCCAAAGAGACTTATACTTTCTAACATGTAATAAGGCTTTATTCCTTACATTCCCAGATAATCTTTATCTGCTCAACATTTTAGTGCCTCAAACTTAATTTGTGCAATATTCTACACGTAGAGAAAGAACATATTATAGAGAGGGACTTTCCATAAGAGAATTTATCTTACTCCTATATTCAAGTAAGATAACATTTAGTATAAGAACAAAAAAAAACCTCTTAAAAATCTAAGTGAAGAACTTACTAGGGAGCCTTATTTTAAATTTGAATATCTAGTAGAGTAGATGTGCTATGAAATCTAAAATTAGAGCATATTACATACATCTGGTAGTATAGTCTAGGCTGGTGAAGATAAATTGCAGGAGAAACACATATTTTTGTTCATAAGTATAAAAAATAGAGTCCAAATGTAAAGTAATAACCACAGAAAAATATAATTTTTAACATTTAAAAAATTGATATGCTATATAGACTGATATTCTATATAATTTACATGAAAAGAGCAAAAAATAAAATATTTGTGACTATTTTTAAAATGTCAACAAAACATTTAAAAAATATGGCAAAAAAGTAAATACACAAATTTACAGAAAAATAAATATACAGATACACAAACTTAGTACTTAGTGACAACTTGATGAATTTATTCCCTCAACAAATACTTGTTGAAATACTTAAAGGGATGAGGGAGCCAGCAATGAAAAAAATAGAATAAAAATACCATTGAGTTTGCATTATGTCAGGGGAAGATAGTCAATAGACAGATACAATAGACAGACATGGTACATATCATTGTATATATAAATATATTGTACATATAATTATATATAAATGTATATAATAGTGTTACATAAAATGTAGAAAGCTTACAATGGGAGATGTAGGTCAGTGATATGTTCAGAGAGTTGCTATTTGAAATAAAGTACATAGGGACACTTCATGGAAAAAATATTTATTTACCTATTTAAAAGTTGTAAACCATATAGATGTCTAACAAAACTAATTTGCAGTAAGAGTGCTATTTGGTGAAAGTGTTTGAATGCAGGAGTCTGCCAGAAGGCCTTGAGATAGAATACAGGTGGAATGGAGTAAGAAAGGAGTAAGAAGGTCAAGAAGTGTTGAAAAAAATAACTTGATTATTTTAAGTCCCTATCTGATAGTTAAATCCATTTTATTTGTGTAAGATGAGGACATTGCACAGTTTTGTTGTTTTTTAATACACAAATACTGGTCATATTTGTGCACACAATTTTAAAAACTGTTGTCATGGAAAGTTTCAAGTATCTCAAAAAGAGAATAGTCTAATTAACTAGCATGTACTTATTACATGGCTACAATAATCAACTCAAGACCATTCTTGCATCATTTATATCCTTAATTTCTAAGTTGGTTATTTCAAAACAAATCTCAGATGTAATATGTTTATTAATATTTGAATCTGCATCTCTAAAATACAGACTTATTTTGACATAACCACAATATTATTTTAACCTTAAAAATCTTTAAAAATAATTGCTTAATATCAAATATCTAGTTGGCATTAAAATACTGAATTTTAAAAAAAATTTAACATTGACTTATTACATAAGAATCCAAACAAGTTCTACATATTGCACTTTCTGACATATATTTTAGGTTTATAAATACCTACATGTAAACATACACACACACACAAATAACATGTTCTTTTGCAATTTTGTTATTGAATTCTGAATTCTGTCTATGAGACATTGTGCTACATGATAAATTATAACAGAATAAGAATTACAGAGTCCCTATTCTCATGGTTGTCTCTCTCCTACCCCACTCCTCAGTGGATGAAAAGGCCAGCCTGGTAAACAATTCCTAATCTTATTATCTCCGGATATGAAAGCAAAAAACTGAACAATCTGAATACTTAGTATTAAACGGCATCTAAGAAAGTTAGTGTCTTACACAGTTACTTCAGTGGAAGACTCTTTAGACTGGTGGAAAACTTAATGGAAGCCAGAAAGTTGTGTACCATGACACAGCAGAATTCTGATAAAATGTTTTATTATAGCATATATTGTAACATTAACAACGAAATGAGTGGAAATCATGTTATTATTTTACTACCTTCTCTGTGTCTTAATAAACTCCAGTGATTTGGAAAAGAAAGCCACACTAAAGAAGAAAAGCCAAGAAAGAAAATCAAAGACAGATTTCTCCCTCTGTAGGCATAGATATCAGAGTTTGGAGGAAGCAGAATCAATTATGCTTGCTGTATACTTTCAGAACCATTGCAAAGTAGTTGTAATTTTTAAAAATTTTGTTAAGAAAATTAACTTCCAGGGGCACCTGAGTGGCTCAGAGGGTTGAGCCTCTGCCTTCGGCTCAGGTCATGATCTCAGTGTCCTGGGATCAACGAGGCCCATGTTGGGCTCTCTGCTGGGTGGGGAGCCTGCTTCCTCCTCTCTCTCTGCCCGCCTCTCTGCCTATTCCTGATCCTCTCTGTCAAATAAATAAATAAATACATAAATAAATAAATAAATATTTATGAAAGAAAGAAAGAAAGAGAAAGGAAGAGGAAAGAAAGAAAGAAAGAAAGAAAGAAAGAAAGAAAGAAAGAAAGAAAGAAAGAAAGAAAGAAAGAAAGAAAGAAAATTAACTTCCAGGGGCACCTGGGTGGCTCAGTTGGTTAAGCAACTGCCTTTGGCTTGGGTCATGATCCTGGAGTGCGGGGTTGACTGCTGCATCAGGCTCCCAGATATCCCACTGACCTTCTCCCCTCCCATGCACTCTCTCTCTATCTCAAATAAATAAATAAAATCTAAAAAAAAAATTAACTTCCATGTTTTAGAATGCTGCATTCTTCAATTATTAAATATCATTCAGTTTTTACAATACTACTTTTTACCATGGATATTAAAGTTTCTGTTGGATTAGTCTCTTTCAAAGACTGGCTCCATCTAAAAGAGTGAAAGAGAAATGGGTAAAGTATCAAATAACTAAATGATGGAATGTTAATGAAGAAATATAAGGGGACAGAAAAACAAATATATATTTTACCTGTAAGTGGCAAAATTTTGGAATTACTAAGTAAAGATCTTTTACAGATATCAATACATTAGAATGACAAGAAAATACAAAATTTAGCAAAAGTACATTTGAAGATTAAGTTTTAAAAAGTCAGTGTCATAGGTGGGAGAAAAAAGTGCTGATCAAAAAACCAAAAAACCTCTTTGTTGCCTCATCCCCTCCCCTCTGTTCAACTCTGAGTTTAGCTGCAGCTGTGATAGCCACTTGCCTGGGAACTAAGGTGTGGTATTGTCAGCCCTCATTTGAGCCTAGTCAGGGAATATGGGGGAGTTACTTTCTAATAGGTTCCAGAAGAATGGAGTCCCCATGGCTTAGAACAGTAAATCAATCATATACTTGTAAGGGCTTTTCCTCTTTTCCTCTCTTCCTCTGTTGTCATCCCTGCTCCCTGGATCACATTCCAAATCAACTACCTGTGCCCAAGTCTTTGTGTTCTGTTTCCAGAGGAACATAAAGTACTGATTCAAGTTAAAAACACCAAACTTCAGTTGAACACAGGCAGCATTAGGACACGTTAAAACAAAAGCATAAGACAAAAGTATACTACTACCTTAATATGTACAGAGTTCAGAATAGGCAGGAATGATAATTTTCTGTAGTTCTGATGTGAACAGAACGCTAAAAAATTACAGAATATTAAGAGACAAAGACATCCTCAATCTTGTTTTTGAAATCCTCCCTTATTATTTGTTCCATCCACAGGTAAAATGTATTTGGATAATTTGACCAGTAAATAAAAACACTATTCTCTTTTTTGTTTATGGATGCTTTCTCATACTTACAAGGAACTTGAGAAACAATACAACAAAATTATCATTCACATATTTTCAGAAAGGACAGCTCAATATCAATATTCTGCAATATTCTGTCATTTTTATCATAATTTTCAGAAGACCATCCCCAACTAATGGGTTGACCTGTATAGAACTTAGTGTGTCCATTGAACTATTATGAATAAAATCCCCCTGAAAACCTTTTTATTTATTTTTAAGTTTTTGAGTTTTATTTTTTTAAGATTTTATTTATTTGACAGAAAAAGATACAGTGAGAGAGGGAGAAGGAGAAGCAGGCTTCCCCCTGAGTGGGGAACCAGATGCTGGGCTCAATCCCATGACCTAAGCCGAAGGCAGATGATTAATGACTGAGCCACCGAAGTACCCCAAGAAAAATATATTTTTAAAACTGCAATCCTCTTCTTATGATTTGAATTAAGGATTAACTGCTCTAAGAAGCTATTTTCCCATCTTTAGTGATACTGATTTTTAACTTTGTATTTTCTGGCTATCTATATACTATTCTATAAAAAAGACACAAGCTAAGTTTACTTTAGCTATGAGATTATATATATTTAAACATCTAAACATAGATGTATTATATTTTTATCATGTAAATTATGCTTTATGAAGTAAGGATACATTTACATGATAAAAATAATCTTTCTTTAATTAGATTAAAAACTGTCCTCTAGTACCATGACTAACAGTTATCTAGATTTTCCAACACTTCTTCCCCACTAATTCCTATTATTGCTTCCCTTCTGTTCTTTTGCTCTTGCTTTAGAAATAGGTTGTAAGAAGCATATTTTATCTCACAGAAGAAAGTCCTTGCTAGCATTTATATATGCTCAAATTTGGAAACAGGCTGCCATATACACACACAAAAAGAATGAGTATTTAGGCTCTGAAAGTATAGAAGAAATGGGTAAATAAAATTTATCATGATTTTGTGGAAGAAATCTGTACAGTTGGGTAAAGGAAAAAGAGAATCCTAATGTTAAAGTATCTACCATGCAGACGGTGCTAAGGTAGATGTCTGACCTGAATTATCCCCTTGTATTTTCATATATGAGAGGTATCATTTTTTTCATTTATACATAAAATAATGAGGATCAAATATTTCAAATGATTTCCTCAAGGTCATACAGAAAGTAAGTTGAAGAGTTGGGTGAGGAGCGTGAAAAATAAAATTAGGACCGTTATGCCTTATATCTCTAATAGCCACCTGGATTCTGTACACTCACTTGCTAGACCCTAAAAAGTGGAAAAAACCACTAGCAGCCCTCCTATGGCCACCCTGAAATCTCAAGGTCAATCTCTCCACGCCCTCTGGGAACGAGAGTTAATGGCCATTAGGCCCCAGGAATGTGGTTAATGGCTCCAGGAATGTGGCTACTTTGAAAGACTCACCCTTCCCCCTTTCATGCTGAGTGTCCCTCTGGTTTCCGTTAATAAGCGCGGGAACCAATCAGATCATGCCGGTGTTCATATTTGAATGTTAGCCAATAAGAGTCCAAGTACCACGAAAAGTCCTGAATTTGTTTGTGCCTATCTATAAAAAGCTGTAAAATCTGCTGCACTGGACCTCTTAGCGTCACTAGTAACGAGTGCGCGGAGGTCCGGGTTGGAACTTGCAATAAACGACCCTTGCCCTTTGGCTTTGACTCTGGACTCTGGTGGCCGTCTTGGGGGGGGTCTCCGAATTTTGGGGCATTTCATTGGGACCCAAAAGGTTATGCTTATTTAGCTTTTTTAATTGGAAGATTTCTGTAAAAAAAATATACAGATGAACTCATATATAATTCTTAGCATCTAATGCAATGCATTGTCATCCCAAAGTATTTCTCTTTCAAATTCTGGTTTTATTCAATAGACAATCCAGATTCTGATGATTGCTAAAATCTTTACAATTGCAGTCTATAATGCTAGAGTTCTTTTGGATGCATTCTAGACTTTTGGCAGTTAGTTTATGCAAGGAATCTATGTCTTCATTTCTTTATTCATCAGATAGAAAACATTGACCCTGATAAATTGCTAAAGCAGTTTTACAGTTGTATGTCCTTTTTATGACTACATTCTACTTTTTATTAATTTCTTTTTATAAGACATTGAGCTTTTTGGTGGTAGTTTTTAACATAATTTTATAACAACTTTAGTAACACTTCATTTTTCCTTTTTTAAAATTTCAGAGCATATTTATTCCCACACAAAGAGTTGTTTTTGTTTAAGATATTTCTAGAAAGCATATATGCTTCTGATTCAAAATAAAATGTATTACTGATAGAAAATTTGATGTGTTAAAGTAGACTAAATGACAAATTGGAGGAAAATTGTTATGTTTTTTTCTATATTTGGGAGATATATAGCATAATATTAATTTATATATATCACACTTTTAAAATACATTTAATTTAATATAGAATATGGTGGTCTTGTCATTAAATGAAATAGTTTCAAAACTTTAAATTAGGAACGTTTGTACTAAATTATTTTAAAATGTTCTTTTTTCTCACCTTACAATTATGTAGAGTTCAGCTTAATCAAAAGACTTACTCATGAGACTTTTCTTCAAAGATTTATTTATTTATTTATTTATTTATTTATTTATTTATTTATTTATTTATTATTGACAGAGAGAGAGTTCAAGCAAGGGGAGGGGCAGAGGGAGACAAGAAGACTCCCTGCTGATCAGGGAGCCTGATGCAGGCCTTGATCCCAGAACCCAGAATCAAAAGTCAGACACTTAAGTGATTGAGCATCCCATGGTAAGACTTTTAAGACAACACTAATCAACCAGAAGAATGATAACAACTCACTAGGCATATTTCCTCATCCATCAAAAGAAGCTTTGAGTGCTTATTATGTATTCACCCATGTACTAGTCCGATATAATCCTGAATTTCTTAATATATATATCCTAGTGTGGGTGATAAATATTATATAGTCACACCAATACACAATTAAAAATTGAGATCTAGGTTGTCAAGGAAACAGAGGATTCTAGAAAGAAACATTAAGAAAGTCATCATCTCCTTCTGGGGGACAGAGAGGTCACACAAAGAAAGTGATGTATATTGAATCGCACCCAAATAGGTGAGGCTTATTGAGGTGGCTGACTGCGGGGAACCTCTATCCTTCCCAAGGATGAGCATGCATACCTGTGCTATGACAACCCTCGGTAAACTGTGCCTTTCTTCATGGAGCTAGAGGGAGGCATTTCATTTAATACCATTATTTTTAATCTTATGTTTTCTTGTAACTGTTTAGAAATTTTAATACTTTAGCTCTTCTCTGAAACCAAGACTACTATTCTCTTTTCCTGTAATCAGTTTTAAGGTTGGATTTTGAGTCACTATAAAAAAAAAATACTGCTGTTAAAATTTCTTCTAAGATAACAAATATGTGAACATTTTCTTATCATCAGGAAGTAGATGATAATTTAATTTTATGTGACTCCTTAGGCCAGGTCTCTATGTCAAGGCCTATTCTTAAGATAATTTTTTTTTTTAAGATTTTATTTATTTGACAGAGAGAAACACAGCCAGAGAGAGAACACAAGCAGGGGGACTGAGAGAGGGAGAAGCAGGCTTCCTGCCAAGCAGGGAGCCTGATGTGGGACTCGATCCCAGGTCTCCGGGATCATGACCTGAGCCGAAGGCAGTCGCTTAACCAACTGAGCCACCCAGGCACCGCCTTAAGATGATTTAATGTTCACTTAAAATAGTTAAAGTTATGTTTTATTTCTTCATCTGTTTCTCTCATCTTCTGAACAAAAGTAGATTATAAATTTCTACCTGGTGATTGGATGAATTGGCTTTTTTATATGAAAGCCAGAAATTTCTTAATAATTTCCCTACATCTTTGACTTCGAGGTTCTCTCAGAAGTCCTGTTTGCTTGCTTGAATCTACTTCTAGATAAATCACTGTCTACCCACCAATGATTCTTCAGATATCCCTACACGCTCAGACTAGTAAAGGCAAGAACTTAAATAACATGTTGCATCTGAATGCACCCTGAACTTGACTCACTGGTCTTTTGTTGCCTATCTATGTGAATGCAGGCCTCATTATCTAACAATGGTGTCTCTTCACCATATGAACTCTATCACCAAATTCTGCTACTATCTTATCTCTTATCCCCTTTTATCTTTCTATGAATCGTCATTTTTTACTGCCACCATCATTGTCTAAGCTACCATCATTTCTTATCAATGCCAATGAACTGTTTTCCCTAAATCCTCTCTGGCCCCTCTCCAATCTACTCTTCATAGTATAACCAAAGAGATCATTTTGAAACTGAAATTTGATCATTTTAATTATTGCCCAGGGTTAACATTATTGAAGGTGACCTTGTTGCTCTTAGGATGAAAACCCAAATCCTACCTGTGGTTTACATGTCTGAAGGTGAACATTTCTTTCCCCCTCTCACTGCACCGTGAACATCTGGACTCTTCCAGCTCCTGCTCTCTTTCATTTATGTGGGCTGTTCCCACTGCTTGGAATCCTACTTCCTCTCTATTCCCCTTACCTGGTTCAGCCTTAAGCATCCTTTGGTTTTCATTTCCAGATTCATGTTCATAGAAAAAAACAGTGCATGAGCTCAACTCAGGGCAAGTATCTTTTGATAAGCTCCACACAGCATTGTATTTATTTTCTTTAAAGGGCTTATTTGATTTATTAGTTTCTCTCCCCCTTATATCAATGAAAACTCCATGAATTAAGGTCTGTTGTTAACCACAAGTATCTCCCTAATGTGTTGCACCATAGTTGATCCATAGTATGAGCTCAATAAATATTTGCTAAATAAATTAATGTTTTTCTCTCAATTGTTTTTCTCCATTATGAATGGTTGCTCATATCTACCCTATATTTAAACTCCCAATACTCCAGTATTCCAACTAATCCCAATATTAGAGTAATTCCAGAAGCCCTGGATACAGAGAAAACAAAGGTGTCTCTCACTTCTGAGAACCTGTACTGTCTTGTGCTTTACAACTGAGGGATACCCATTTAGATGAGTAGAAGGCCAAATGAGACTTCTCTCTCTTTATTAATATTTATTAATTCTATTTTGCCTCACACTTTTACATCACTGTTGTCTAATTTCTAAATTTAATTTTGGATTGTAAGTATAATATAGTTCCTTTTCAGTTACATCCACTCTCATCCACAACTTATTTTATGGAACCAATATTCAGGAATTATAAGTCAAAATTCTATCAAATATTAACTTACTTATAAGTTTTTGTTCTTTTCATTTTATTGAAATCTTTTCTGACTTCTGAAAATCGTTTTTGACTTCTGAAATTTACCAATGAACTTAATTTACCTGCTTAAATAATTTATCTTATATAGGCATACCTCAGAGATATTGCAGGCTTTGTTCCAGACCATCTTAATAAAATGAATATCAAAATAAAGCAAATCAAAAGAGTTTTTGGCTTCCTAGTACATATAAAAGTTATGTTTATACGATACTGCAGAAAAATAAGTGTGCAATAACATTATGTCTAAAAAAGCAATGTCCATATTTTAACCAAAAAATAACTTGTTGCTAAACAGTGCTAACCATCATCTGAGCTTTCAGCAAATTATAATCAGTGATCGTAGATAATTGTAACATAAAAAAAATTGAAATATTGTGAGACTTACCAAATGTGTCACAGAGAAAGAAAGAGGGCAGATGCTGTTGGGAAAATGGCACCAGTAGGCTATTTCAACTCAGGATTGGCACAAACCTTTAACCCATAATATCTGGAATGCAATAAAACAAAATGCAATAAAATGAGTATGCTTGTATATATCTAAAAAGAGGCAAATTGCCTGCTCTTTGAATAAACTCTGCTGTGTGTGAATACAGTGGCCGATCTTGATCTTCAGATCAAGAACAGTGACTACTATACCCCAATGTTGGTAATCAGAAAGAGATCATGTTTTTTCTTCCTTGCTGAATTATGAAGTTTCCTTGTTTTGTCATTTTCTTTCTGTTTAGAGAACTTCCTTGAGTTATTATTTTAGACTTCCTCTGCTGGTGACAAATTCTCTTACTTTTCCATTATATGACAATGTCTTAATTTTCCCTTTACTGTTAAAAAATATAATTTGGGGTGGCTATGGATTTCTGGATTGACAGTTTATATCTTTTAGTACTTAAAAATTATTGTTCTACTTCTATCTAACGTCTATCATTTCTGTTGAGGGATCCAATGTCATTGTGATTGATTTTCCTCTCCAGGTAAATTGTCTTTTCTCTCATTATTTCTCTTCTTCAATTCTCAAAGTTTCATGATGGTGCATCTTGATGTGGAGTTCTTTGAGTTTATCCTCTTTGGATTTTAGTTAGCTTCCTGAATCTGTAGGTTTTTTCTTTTTTTTCTTAAATATTTTATTTATTTATTCAAGAGAGAGAGAAAGAGACCAGGAGAGAAGAGAAGGTCAGAGGGAGAAGCAGACTCCCCACGGAGATGGGAGCCCAATACAGGACTCAAACCTGAGACTCCAGGATCATGACCTGAGCCAAAGGCAGTGGCTTAACCAACTGAGCCACCCAGGCACCTCCTGAATCTGTAGGTTTATAACTTTTGCCAAATTTGGACATTTTGAGCCGTTACTTCTTCAAGTCACTGAGGCCCTGTTCTTGTTTTCTCTCTCTTAGTCTATTTTCTCCATGTTGATCAGATTAGGTAATTTCTACTCTACTATCTTCCAGTTCACCGATTTGTTCTGCTGTCTCCTCTCCTATGGTGTTGGGCCCATTCACTGAGTTTTTAGTTTAGGTTATATTGCTTTTTTTTTTTTAAGATTTTTATTTATTAATTTATTTATTTGACAGAGAGAGATCATAAGTAGGCAGAGAGGCAGGCAGAGAGAGAGGAGGAAGCAAGCTCCCTGCCAAACAAAGAGCCCAATGCAGGCCTTGATCCCAGGACCTTGAGATCATGACCTGAACCGAAAGTAGAGGCTTTAACCCACTGAGCCACCCAGGCACCCTATATTATTTTTTAAGTCAAAAATTCTCATTTGATTCATCTTTTTAACTTTCATCTCTTGATTGAGACTTTCTTCAAGTATATTTATAATTACTAGTTGAAGCATTTTTATGAAGGCTGCTTAAAAAATCACTGTAAGATAATTTTAAATATTTTTGCATCTGAGTATTAGCCTCTATTGATTATCCTTTTTTCTTGTACCTGAGGTCTTCTTCTTTTTTGGTATCACAAATGACTTTCAATTGTAACTTGAGCATCTGGGATACTGTGTTTTGAGACTCCAGATCACATTTAAATGCATTTTAGCTGATTTCCTCTGACACCATTCTAGCAGGAGGGGGAATAAAGGGGTGCCACTTTATTATTGTTAGTTGAAAATAGAAATCCAATTTCATCATTTTCCTCACTCAGATGTTGGTGACACCTGAGGATGAGGGGAGAGGAGACCTCATTACTTAGTCTTAGTAGGCGTTTTGGATCCCTGTTGATAGCTACCTCACTGGGAAAAGCATCAATGCTTCATTATAGATCCCCATGTGGCCTCCACTGACACCTCAGAGGGATATCCTTGTCACTGCTTGGAAATAGTAAAAGTACTGACTTTCCACAAGGTCTTTTTTTTTCCTTAAGTTTTATAGTTGATTTTAATAGTATAGTTGACCACAAAAACTGTACATATTTAATGTGTACAATTTGATGAGTTTGCACATATAGAAACACTCATAAAACCATCACTACAATTAAAACAGCAGACATATTCAACACCTCTCAAGGTTTTTGGTGTCCCTTTTTTCTGTTTGTTTGCTTTTTTTGTGGTAAGAACACTTAATATGAGATCTAGCTTCTTAATGAATTTTAAAGTTTATAATATGATGGTTAATTATAGACATGAAATATGAAAATCTCAATTATTTTTATTATATTATTATTATTATTACCTCTCACATTACAAAAATACAAATATCCATAAGGATGTAGGGGAATTGGAACCCTTACACATTATGAGAATGTAGAATGGTGCAGCCACTATGGAAAACAGTACATAGAATCCTCAAAAAAATAAAAATATAACTACCAAATGACCTAGATTCCTAGTTTGGGGTATATATTTACAGAAATTGAAATCAAGACCTTGAAGAGATATTTTCAACCCCACAGTTCATTATGGCACTATTCATAATAGCCAAAATATGGAAACAACCCGGTGTCCATCAATAGATGAATAGACAAAGAAAATGTGGCATATGCATATACAGAACATTATTCAGTCTTTAAAAAAAGAAAATCCTGCCATTTGCAAAACATGGATAAACCTGGAAAACATCATATTAAGTGAAGTAAAGCACTTACAGAAGGGCAAATACTGCATGATTCCCCATACATGAGGTATCTAAAGTGGTTAGACTCATAGAAGCAGAGCATGCAATAGTGGTTTTCCAGGGTCAGGAAGTAGAAGAAATGAGGAGTTGTTATTCAATGGTTATAAAGTTTTAGTTATGCTAGATAGATGAATTTTACAAATATGCCCACTAGGTTTCTCATGATACCAGGAGGAAGGCTAAAGTTATCTCATTACGGCAAGGTGGGGGTAGAAATCCAGGCTTCAATGTGTCTCCACTGATGCTATGGCTTTTGGTAATGCAGACGTCATTTTCACCAGATGGTAATAAAGCCTCAGCTTTCTACTTGGCTTTCTCTGATACCATCCTGGCAGAGGGTATTCAGTGGCTCACTATAGTTTGAAGAAGCTGCTTTTATTGGAATAGATTGAAGTGAGGCCATAGTTTTTTTTCTGTGCTATTTGACTGGAGTAAGGTGATAATTGTGCAAAAGATTTCTGTCTTGCTATGTTGGCCCTCTCCTGAACTTTTGGCCATAGAATACAGGCTTTTTGGAGGTGTGATTGTGTGTGCATGGGTGTAGTTTGTGTGTGTGTGTGTGTGTGTGTATACCCATTGGCATTTCTAAGTTTCCAGCTTCTTTAACATCAAGTATATTGTATATGAAGCAAAATGAATACACAAGGAACCCACTGCCATGTCATTCTTTGAATTTCAAGCACCCTAGCCAGTCTCTCATCTTTTTACTTTTCAGTCTTCATATGCTTGTTTTATATGTATATTTGATGTCCAAGATTTTTAGTTGTACTTAATATGAAAAATAGGGGAAAGTACATGTAATCTATCTTCACAGAAGCAGAACTCCTTTTATTCACTTATATTCCCCTAAAAAAAATCTATTAGAAAAATGTTGTCACAATAACACAGGATCTTACTGGTAGTAATTCTGTTGTAAATTCATTCCACATAATTCAAATTAATGTTAAACGAAGCAAAAATTAAAACTCTGTTGGCACCTGGATCTCAGAAAAAACCTGACTATCTGATAAAGAGGGGGGCGGGTTGGCTTGGAGGGGTTGGTGTGCAGGCATTTCACTCTTACTGTCTATAGTTTTATTTATTTATTTATTTGTTTGTTTGTTTATTTGTTTATTTCTAAAGAAAAGATATACAAAACAAAAACTGAAGCACCATCTTGCTTTTTGTGTCATTTGGGCATCCTGCCAGGTCACCAAGAGTTCTCAAAGATTACTCAGAGAAATTAAGTAATCTCATCCACTGCTTCCTTGATTCCTATGATGTTCTTTATCTGTCTCATGAGATCTGAATCCACTTAGAGCATTTTGGTGCTAGATTTTAATGCATTTACTTCTTCTGAACTACAATGCCCTCTAGCCTGTGTCTAAACTATTCTCTCCATCATACCCTGGACAAAACTGTCAAAGTAATGTTCCTGATGTTCTGCTTTCATTGTGACTTTTCTGTCCATAAAAATTTGATGACTTGTTATTACTTACAGAATGAAGTTCAAGTCCTTTAGCTCAGCTTGAAAAGGTCATATTCTGATTCTAATTCTACTTCCTGCATGTTCAGTTTTCTACACAAATTTTTCTTCTGACAAAACAGTGTGGTGCATTGCCTCAATATTTTGTTTTATATCTTTGATCATCAGATTCTTTTCCATTAAAGTATCTCCATTAATCCCTTTTAACTATGTTAACTTATGTTAAATAATTTAGTTAGTTCAAAACTACAGAAGATAACATAGTGATAATTGCTATATTCACAACCCAGTTATCCTTCTAAATGTCAATTACATTTCCTCCTCTTATGTATCCTTCAGCAGACATTCTATAAACAAAATGTTTATATGATTTATATTCTTTCTTGTTACAGAAATGGTGGCTTATAATATGCATTGTTCTTCACTTTATTTAAAACATGTAATTTAGAAATCCACCCTCTATCAATACTTGAGAAGGTAGTTTCATTTATTTTTACTACTGTATAGAATTTAATTGTATGGATTTACCAAATTTTATGTAATAATTTATTATTATAAAAAAGATGATAAATTTCTTCCATCATTGCACGCATGCCCTTTGATTATGATATTGCCACCTCCCATGAGGAGGTGGACACTACTTCTCTAACACCATAATTTCAGCAGTCCCTTTGAATTTCTTTGAGCTAGAGCCTTGGGAAGTTTTGCAGTTTCTGCTCCCAAATCTGTGGAACTCTGAGACTGTCAGTATGAAAGCCCAGGTGGTCTCTCTCTTTCTGTCTCTCTTTCTCTTTTTAAATGATCCTTTAAATCTGTCTCTAGTTTCCTAATTCTCTCTTCTCTAACTAAACAACTATTAATCCTTCCATTATGCTATCAATTTTAATTCTATACCATTCAGTTTTTATATTTTTTCTTTGATTCCTTTTTAAGTGCCAGTTTTATGCCAGAATTCTCAGTAGACTTTGTAATATTTCTAAAATATATTAGACATAATTATATTTTGACACACATCTCATAATTTATCTGTATCCTTTATAAATCTGTTTCTATAATCTGTTTATTTCCTTGTTTGTGCATGTGTGTGTGTGTGTGTGTGTGTGTATGTTTATCATGCTTTATCTTTCTTTTCTCCATATGCGCTTGGATATTTTATTATTACAAGTCAGAAATTGTGCAGAAACAATCTAAAATAACACAAAGAGGTATTGATTTCTTTTTTCCATCAGAGATAATTGCTTTGCCTTTAACAGACATCTGGGGGCATCAGCATTTCAGAGTCTCTGAAATCTAATTGAATTGAAATTAGAAATTTGGAATTGAAATTAGAAATTTGGCTTTGGTCTCTACAAGAATCTATTACAGATATACTCTCAATAATATGGTAAAATCTCAGGCTCAAGCTCCTAGAAAAAAAATCGACTTGTCTAATCCCCACTCCAACTCTTTCATACACACACAGGGACTCATTCCATTTTTTGTCTTTCTCTCTTCATGAGTCAATCAAAAGGTTATCTAAATCTCTTGTCAGTTTCTCATACTCTCAATCTTCTTAACCACTGTTTGTAGCATTAGTACAGGGAAATTCTACAAACACTTCAACTTTTTTAAATTTTATTTTTATTTTCATATCATTCTTAGTAAGGAGATTGATGCAAATTACCTAGTTAGCTATTACCCCAAATCCAAATTCTTGACATCATTTTTTTTTCTGTTTTTTTGTAACCTTCACAAATACATCTCTATAATCTTATGTATGTGTGTGTATTTGGGGGTATGTATGTATGTATGTGTGTGTGTATGGGGGATTTTTCCCGTTTTGTTTTAGGAATGACATTTGAGATTATAATTTTATATAATTTATTAATCCATTATTTCTTTACACACTATTGATTTCCCATTTTTCAAAATAATAAGTAAATCTATTTACTTTCTTCCATCTCCTACCATTAATTTCAATATTGACGCCTTTAAATTATATATTTTCAGTATTCTCTATTTATCTTTTCTTTTTTTTTTTTAAGATTTTATTTATTTGACAGAGAGAAACACAGCAAGAGAGGGAACACAAGCAGGGGGAGTGAGAGAGCAGAAGCAGGCTTCCTGCAGAGCAGGGAGCCCGATGTGGGACTCGATCCCGGTCTCCAGGATCATGACCGGAGCCGAAGGCAGTCGCTTAACCAACTGAGCCACCCAGGTGCCCCCCCATTTATCTTTTCAATATATATATATAGGTATACTTGATTAAGCTCAAATGATATATTAGCTCAAGTGGTGGATTTTTACTCATGGCTCTTAAGGATTTTTTAAAAAGTTGTTCTAATGTGTCTATGCCATATTTCAACCTTTCCTCGCAACTATGCTATGTTAAAATTTCTGTATTATGAGAGTCTATAATATCCAAGTTACAAACTGCCTTCAATTCTGACAACAATTCTAAGTTCAGGAGTTCCTACAACCACATTTAGTTTCATTAATTCACTACAAGGATTTTTTTTTTTAATTTTTCATATATTTTTCAAAGATTTTATTTATTTATTCGACAGAGAGATCACAAGCAGGGGAATAAGCAAACAGAGAGGAAGAAGTGGGCTCTTGATGATAGGCTTGATCCCAGGACTCCAGGATCATAACCAGAGCATAAGGCATATGCTTACTGACTGAGCAACACAGGCATCCCCACTAAAGAGATTTACTGAAGGTTGCACCTGGGTGGCTCAGTCGTTAAGCATCTGCCTTCAGCTCGGGTCATGATACTGGAGTCCAGGGATTGAGCCCCACATTGGGCTTTGCTTGGTGGGAAGCCTTTTTCTTCTTCTCTTACTCCCCCTGCTTGTGTTCCCTTGCTCACTATGTTTTGCTCTGTCATATAAATAAAATCTTTAGGAAAACAAAAGAGAGATTTATTGAACTCACTGAAAGCTATTATATACATATTATACAATTTATTACAGGTAAAGGACACAGATTAAAATTAGAGAGAAGCCAGAGTTCAGGAAAGTTCCAAACATAGAACAGTTGTCCTATCCTCATAGTCATAAACAGTGTTACTTTTCTTATATTTATATGATAATACCCATGACAATATTGCCAAACAGAGAAGCCCACCCAAGTGTCAAAAGTCTTGTTCGAGCTCATATGCCCAGTTGGCCATCCAGGTGGCTGAGCTCAGTCTCCAGTCTCTCTGGAGTTAAGAGAGATACTGCATGACTCAAAGTCCCTACTCTAAACCACATTGTTGGTATTTCCCAAAGCTCCCAGGTAAATAAAGAAACTTTTATCATGCATGAAATTCCAAAAGTTGAGAAATCATGTCCCAAAAGTAGAAGGCAAAGGGCAGATCTCTCTGGGGGAACTGTTCAATTCTTTACTATACAATTCTTCCCAAAACATAATTAATCTCAAAACTTACTTTTGTTTTGTACCAAAGTCCATAAATTTTTCTCAGCAGTCATTTTACTATAGATGTTCCACTTATAGTTTATTTGGCTTCATATCATCACTTTTACATCTCTTTAAGAAAATATAATTTAAGACTAGGGTCAGGGCTAGGGTTCCATTCCAGCTGGATCACTTCCACTCTGGGCTGCTGCCCCAGCTGGTAAACACATACTTATCAGATGAACTCCTGCACATCCACACCTTTTTTTTTTTTTTTATAAAATCCATTTTCTTTTTTTTTCTTATTTTTTATTTTTATTGTTACTAAAAATTTTTTTTCCAGTGTTTCAAGATTCATTCCCCATTCCCCACACCCAGTGCTCCACGCTTTAGGTGTCCCCAGTACCCACCACATCCACACCTTTAAGGAGAAATCCCTGACCCCGGAGCAGTAGGCCATGGGCAGCAGAAAAAGGAGACTGGGACCTGCACAGCCATTAAATTGTGAATCAGGACCAAAATATATAAATATATATTTTATACTTATACTTAAATGATACTCTTAAAATTTTTGAGAATAAATTTAAATAGGAATGTCTGAGTAGCTCAGTCAGTTAAGTATCTGCCATCAGCACAGGACATGATCCCAGGATCCTGGGATCAAGCCCCACATTGGGCTCTCCATTCAGCAGGGAGCCTGTTTTACCTCTCCCTCTGCCTGTCTCTCTCTCTCTCTCTATCAAATGAATACATAAATCTTAAAAAAAGAAATTATTAATATAAAGAATAAATTAAAATAAATACATTTGGTCACAATTTTCATCTGTTCCATAGCAAACTTTGCTGCCAATTTTTGTTCTACTATCATTTGTTTTTCATATGCAGTCATACATTTGTCCATATTTTGAGGAAAATATTTGAATATTGTTTTTAATTGAATACTATATATTCTTACTTGACCAGCTATCTTTAGAAGGTTCTTGTCAGTTAAGAATGAGAACCCTTGGGGTGCCTAGGTGGCTCAGTTGGTTAAGCAGCTGCCTTCGGCTCAGGTCATGATCCCGGAGACCCAGGACTGAGCCCCACATCAGGCTCCCTGCTCGGCAGGAGGCCTGCTTCTCCCTCTCTCACTCCCCCTGCTTGCGTTGTGATCCCTCTCTAGCTGTGTTTCTCTCTGTCAAATAAAATTTAAAAAACAAATATTTAAAAAAAAAAAAAGAATGAGGACCCTAAGGCACCTGGGTGGCTCAGAGGGTTAAAGCCTCTGCCTTCATCTCAGGGATCAAGGCCCACATCGGGCTCTCTGCTTAGCAGGGAGCCTCTTTCCTTCTCTCTCTCTCCCTGCCTCTCTTCCTACTTGTGATCTCTCTCTCTGTCAAATAAATAAATAAAATCTTTAAAAAAAAAAAAAAAGAATGAGGACCCTAGTTCAGGTTAATTAGAATTCCCTTCATGACGCCATGTATATGTATGCACAATGAATACTTTTGTCATATCCTTCTTCATAGCCATCCAAGACCCGCTCTGTACGTATGTTGCTCACATGAAACTTCCTCTATCCTCTTGCACAAACTCTCTTCATTTGGAATTATGGATTTTTAAATTTCATGTTAAACCTTGCCTTCTAGTTTCTTTTTGACTTAGGTTACCTAGATCCACAGAAGTTCCTTATATTAGCCCCCTTTTCTTCTTGATGTTCTAAAAAATAGCAAACAAACAAAACTTTGGTTTTACCTATCAGAAGTTATAATATGGCACTCTTCTGCCATGTCTTCTGTTGAGTATTATCTGTGCAATCTTCCTACTCCTCTTTTATGCATGCTCATGACACCAATAATAAGTGGCTTTCATTTAATTTTACAGTTTGATGAATTTTGAGAAATGTATACAACTATTTAACTATCAAAATATATAACATACCCATAACTCTAGCTACTTTCCCCACGCTTTTTTGTACCCAGCCCAGCCACCTTTTCCCAAATCTTAATCCAGGGCAGCTACTAATTCCCTTTCTACTACCATAGAAACATTTTGACCATTCTAGTATTTCACGTAAATGGAATCATGCAATAACCACTTGTCTGTGCCTTCTTTCAAGGTAATTTATAAATAGTTCCATGTTATTATGTTTATTTGTTGATTTCTTTTTATTGTTGAGTAGCTTTTCATTGTATTAATACATTATGATTTGTTTATTCAACGTTTAATAGACATTTGCATTCCTTACCATTTTTTGGATATTGTAAATAAAGTTATTATTGTATACATATTTTATGGATATATATATGGATATGTATATCCATATATATATATATGGATATGTATATATATCCATATATATATACTTTGATTTTTCTTGGATAAGTATCTAGGAGTGCAATGCTTGGTTATATTGTAAGTGTATGCCTGCTTTTAAAATAAACCTCCAAATATCCAAAAACATTGTACTGTTTTCTCAACTGTCAGTTGCTCTGTATCTTTGCAAATATTTAATATATCAATCTTTTTAATTAGTTTTTCTGGTAGTATACAGTGGTATCTCATTTTGTTTTATAGTTATTTGAAGAATAAAGATGTCAATAATCTCTTTTTTTTTCTCATTAAACTGTCATATATTTTTGATCATGTGTAAAAATAAAAAGTTGTAAATTTTCCTCCCCAAATTGAAGCCCTTTTATTTTTCATCCTTGCCTTGTTATTTAACCAGGGCCTCCATGAAAATTAAAATAGCAATAAAAGCTTTTCAAGTAAGATGGCAGAGTAGGAGGGCCCTAAACTCACCTTTTCATATGGATACAACTAGATAACAACCATATCAATGTAAATAACCCAGAAAGTCACCCAAAGACTGACAGAACAAACTCTCCACAGATAAATGTAGAGAGGAGGCCACATGGAAGATGGTAGGAGGGGCAGAGACTGATTCAGGAACTAAACAGACCCTGGGTCTGGCCATGGGAAAGAGAGACAAAATAGGCATGGAGAAGATAGAGAAATACATCTTCACAGCAGGGAGTCCACAAAGGGAAGCTAAATTCTATATCACTTGCCTTGGAAAACTGGAGGGGATGAATTTCAAGAGTTTTTACAATCAGCAGGGCTTAACACCTGGAACTTTAAAAATCCGGGACAATAGAAACTGAGTCCTTACTCTTTTTTTTTTTTTTTTTTTAATATTTTATTTATTTGACAGAGAGAAACACAGCCAAAGAGGGAACACAAGCAAGGGGAGTGAGAAAGAGAGAAGCAGGCTTCCCGCCAAGCAGGGAGCCTGATGGCGGGGCTTGATCCCGGGTCTCCGGGATCATGACCTGACCTGAGCGGAAGGCAGTCGCTCAACCAACTGAGCCACCCAGGCGTCCCCTGAGTCCTTACTCTTAAAGAGACAACATAATAAGCAGCCCCACAGAGATACAGCACAGGAACAACAGTTGAAAAATACCTCAGGTATACAAGAGAGAGATTTGTTAACTAATCTCAGAGTGTGTGCTGGAGGGCAGGGACCTTTGGGAGACTTCTTCAGGAATAAAGACACTAGCAGGCACCATTTCTCTTCCCTACCCCAGAGCCTAAACACATGGACAACCACAAGAACAAGTGCATTGCCAGCACTTGATATCTAACTTGTTAACACCACCCACCCTGCCCACAAGTTCTACTGTGAACATGCCCCCTCTAGCCAGGCCTCTGATCCAGGTCCCTTACCTCAGTGGACCTTTGCAAACCTTGCTAATACTATGTGTCCCACCCCTATGCTCTCCTTCAGACCTGCCACATCTAAAATGCTCTTGGCCAGAGTGCATCTTAAGTGGTGCCAAAAACCTGACAGTGTGCAAGCAGTCCCAGTGGTGGGAGATGGGAAGATAATAATAAACATAAGTCCCACTGGAGCCCCAACAGTGGCCTTAAATGGCCTAACCATAGGCCCGACCCACCAATGAAAATGTCTCAGGGGACAAAATATGGAAAGTACCCTGTAGTTCAATGCTACTATATCTCTGGCAAATGCCTGGTCTGATACAATTCAAGCCCAAACAGACCCATACTGGTCCACTAACAGTGACCAAATTCCACTTATATGAGGCAAAGAGAGTCATTTCAGACAGTAAGACTAAAGACAAATTTGTCTCAGCCACAACAGTAAACTGCACATACCCAGACACAGGAGACACCCCTGAAGTGCAGGTTCCGGTGAACTGGGGGCACTGCACTCCAGGGCACTACAGAACCTCTTCTTTAAATCCACTACCTTCAAGACCAGGAGATGTAGCTGACTTTCCTTTCCAAACACAAAGAGACAGATACAAAAAACTAGACAAAATGATAAAATGAGGACAAAAATTATATAATCATTTCAATAGGTGCAGAAAAAATATCTGACAAGTACAACATGCATCCATGCATCCATGATAAAGACACTCAATAAGTAGTTTTAAAGGGAACATATTTCAACATAATAAAGATCATATATAAAAATACCCACAGCTAACATCATCTTCCATGTTAAGGTCATAACAAGGCAAAGATGTCCACTTTTACAAATTTTATTCAACATAGTACTTGAAGTCCTAGCCATAGCAATCAGAAACAAAAAGAAATAAAGGCAGCCAAACTGGTAAGGCAATTTTGTAGGCAAATTTGTAGGTGAAATGATACTATATATGGAAAACCCTAAATATTCCACAAAAAAACCTACTAGAACTGATAAATAAATTCAATAAGGTCTCAGGATACAAAATCAACACGCAGAAATCCATTACATTTCTATACACTAATAATGAAGTAACAGAAAGAGAAATTAAGAAAATAATCCCATTTTTAATTGCACCAGAAAGAATAAAACACTTAGGAATAAATTTAACCAAGGAGACAAAAGAGCTATACTCTGAAAACTATAAAACACTGATGAAATAAACTGAAGATAACACAAACAAATTGAAACATATTCCATATTCATAGACTGGAAAAACAATACTTTTAATGTCCATAATACCCAAAATAACCTATAGATATAATACAACTTCTATCAAAAGATCAACATCATTTTTCACAGAAGTAAAACAAATAATACTCAACTTTTTATTTGAACCACAGAAGAACTGAAGAGTCAAAGGAATCTTGAAAAAGAAAAACAAAACGGAGGTATCACAATCCCATATTTCAAGACATACTACAAAGCTCTAGTAAAAACAGCATTGTAGTGGCACAAAAAAAGACACATAGATCAATGGAAAAGGATAGGGAGACCAGAAATAAACTAACAATTATATGGTCAATTAACATTTGACAAAAAAGGCAAAAATATGCAGTGGGAAAAAGACAGTCTTTTCAATAAATGGTATTGGGAAAACTGGACAACTACAAGCAAAAGAATGAAACTGGACCACTTTCTTACACCATACACAAAAATAAATCCGAAATGAATTAAGGACCTAAATGTGGAATGTGAAACCATAAAATCCCAGAAGAGAGAGCAGGCAGTAATTTCT
This sequence comes from Spilogale gracilis, assembly GCA_004023965.1. NCBI lineage: Eukaryota > Metazoa > Chordata > Mammalia > Carnivora > Mephitidae > Spilogale > Spilogale gracilis. Next base: position 75,685 of record PITA01003485.1, on the reverse strand, counting down.
CTGACATCTGCTGTAGCAAATTTTCTAGTTGTCTACTGAAGCAAGGAAAACAAAAGCAAACATAAACTTTGAGACATCAAAATAAAATTAAAAAAAAATCTACACAGGGAAGAAAGCTATCAACAAAACTAAAGGGCAACCTACTGAATGGGAAAAGACATTTGCAAACAACATATCTGATAAAGGGATGGGATACAAAATATATGCAAAAATAATCCAATCAAAATGGGCAGAAGACATGAACAGACATTTCTCCAAAGAAGACATCCAGTTGGCCAATGGACATATGAGAAGATGCTCAAAATCACTCATTATCATTACAGAAATGCAAAACAAAACTACAATGAGATACCACCTCATACCTATCAAAATGACTAAAGTCAAAAACACAAGAAATAACAAGTACTGGCTAGGATGCAGAGAAAAAAGGAACCCTCATGCACTGTTGGTGGAAATGCAAACTGGTGTAGCCACTGTGGAAAACAGTGTGGAGGTTTCTTTAAAAATTAAAAACTGAAACAGCATATGATCCAGTAATTCCACTATGGGCAGGTATACAAATAATGCAAAAAATACTAATTCAAAAAGTCTATGCACCTCTGTGTTTATTGCAGCATTATTTTAAAAAGCCAAATTATGGAAGCAGCCTATGTCCATCAATGGGTGAATGGATAAAGAAGATGTATATGTATACACACACACAAACATACACACATATACACACACACACACTCACATATACACACAGAATGGAATAATATTCAACCTTAAGAAAGAATGAAATGTTACTATTTGCTGCAACATGCCACAACGAGAGTTCATAACTCTAAGTGAAATAAGTCAGTCGGAGAAAGACCAATACTGTATGATTTCACTTAGATGTGGAATTTTAAAAAAATGAACAAAGAAAATAGAGTTAAACCAAGAAAGAGTCTCTTCATTATAGAGAACAAACTGATGGTTACCAGAGGGGATATGGGTGGTAGGTGGGTATAATAAGTAAAGATTAGGAGTATACTTACAATGATAAGCACTGAGTGACGTAGAGAATTGCTGAAGCACTATATTGGACACCTGAAACTAATATATAACAATATATGTTAACCATACTGGAATTAAAACTAAACAAAATAAAACATAAAATAGTAGTAAAAAAGAGTGGACATCACTGCCTTTTTCCAATTTTAGAAGAACTTTTCAGTTTCTCATCAATAAAGAAAAGATCACTAGGTTCTTATCAGATATCTTTCATCAAGTTGAGGAATTGATATCCCATTCCTTAATCATGAGTGAGTATTAAATTTAATCAAATATGATTTCTGCAACTATTGAGATGTCATATAGGTTTTGGCCCTTGTTAATGTGCAGAAGTACATTGTTTGACTTTTAAAGTATTGTCAGCCCAGTATTTCTGAAATAAAACCCATTAATTCATAAGGTATTGTATTTTTAATAAATTGTTGGATTTAAATTGCCAACCTTTTATTAAGTATCTTTTTATTAAGCATTTATTTTTAATCAATGTTCATAAAGGACATTAGCCTGCAGTCTTCTTTTATATTTGTATAACTTTAGTGTTAGTGAAATTTTGGCCTCCTAAATGAATTGAGTTGTTCCTGCTCCTCCATTTTTCTAAATGAGTTTGTGTAGAATTAATATTAATTTTTCTTGAATATTTCATAGAATTTACCTGTGAAACCATCTAAACTGAGAAATTTCTTTGTTGACCAATTTTTAATGATGTCTATTCTTTTTTTTTTTTTTAAGATTTTATTTATTTGACAAAAAGAAACGCAGCTAGAGAGGGAACACAAGCAGGGGAGTGAGCGAGGGAGAAGCAGTCTTCCCACCAAGCAGGGAGCCCGATGTGGGGCTCCATCCCAGGACTCCAGGTTCATGACCTGAGCTGAAGGCAGATGCTTAATGACTGAGCCACCCAGGCACCTCCGGATGAGTCTATTCTTTAAGTTGATATAAGTCTATTCAAATTGTCAGCCAGAAACATTTCCTTTACGTCTTATAATGCAAGTCTGCTGGTGTCAAAATCTGGGGGCTTTTGTTTAGCTGAAAAAGACTTTATGTTCAGTTTTCAATGATATTTGGTGGAAAAGGAATTCTAGCCCCACAGTTGTTTCCCTATCACCAGTAGCATTATAAAATATCATTCCTTTGTCTTCAGGTTTTACCTGCTTCTGGCTGGAAATGTTAGCTATTCTTTTGTTGTTGTTGTCCCCATACACTAGTGTGTCTTTTTCCATCGCTACCTTTAAGATTTTTCTCTAAAACTGACTTTCATCAATATGATTACAGTGTGGCTTGAGGTAGTTTTCTTTGTGTTGATCCTGCTTGTATTCTATTAAGCTTCCTCAGGTTTTGGCTTTACTTTTCTCATCGAATTAAAAAAAAAAAAAAGGCCATTCTTCAAATATTTTTCTGCAGCCCTGTCCTTTTCCTCTGTTTTTGAAAATGTAATTATACATATGTAAAAATGCTTGATATTGTTCCACAGGTCAGTATATCTTTATTTATTTGTGTATTTATTTTTGGCATTAACAAATATTTCTCCATGAGACTCAATTTCATTAATTTGTATTGCTATGTCTTTAAGTTCTTTTATCAGCAACTAATTCACTGTTAAGCCAATTCAGTGCATTTCATGTTGGCTATTATATTTTTCAGCTTTTAAAACATCATTTTAATCCTTTATTTTTTCATAATGTTCATGTTTTTCTTCATATCTATGAATATATTTACATAGTTGTTTTAAGTCTTTGTTTGATAATTCTATTATCTTGCTCATTGTCAATTTTTTTTTCTATTGGTTGAATGTTATTTTCTTCTGGTTATAGCCACACCTCCTTGCTTTGATTTTCTAATAGCATTTGATTAGATACCAAACATTTAGAGCATTACAATTTTGAGCAACTTGATATTTTGCCTATAGTAAAGAGTTGAAGTTTGTTCTTGAGAACAGGTTATTAGAAATTAGCTTTATCATTTAGAGAGTTTTACTTCTCCAAGTTTTTATTAAATTCCAGCTAGTTAATGTACAGTGCAATGTTAGTTTTAGGTGTAGAAATTAGTGATTCATCACTGATATACAGCACTGGATGCTCATCACAACATGTGTACTCCTTAATCCCCATCACATGTTCAAACCTCCACCTATCCCCTCTCCAGTAACCATCAGTTTCTTCTCTATAGTTAAGAGTCTATATCTCAGTTTGTGAAGCTTGTATTTAAGGTTTGTTAGAATGAGTCAGGAACAGAATCTATTCTAAGGGTATCTTAGCCCTCTATCAAGGTGAAACCTTATGAAGTGTCTACCACATACATCTCAAACTTCCCCACACTGAATGACTTCCAGGAATTATCCCATTTACAGTCCCCAGTTTTGTTTTTGCTCAGCCCTATGGATTTTCACTTTCTTTGCAAAGCCTAGTATTATTTTCTATATAGATTTCTTATTTTCTTCCGCCAAGTAGCCCCCATCTTCTCTGGGATACACTCTCTGGTTAATTTCTTTGTGTCAGGTTCCTTAAACTCTAAACTCTGCCTTTTCAACTCAGCAAAACTTTCATATTCTGTTTGGGTTTTCTTTCCCATTGGAGCACAGCAAAATGTACCCCAAGGCAGAAAGCAGGGCCAATTATAGAGCTCATCTCATTTCCTTTCCTTCTCTCAGGGATCACAATTAGTCTCAATGGTTGTCAAAAATCCATAAATAGTTGTTTCATATATTTTGTTCAGTTTTCTGGTTATCTATGCAGTAAGGCAATTATTGTACAATTTAACCTGTCATGGCTTGAAGTAGAAGTATACCTTATATTTGTAATTATGTATTATTAAAAAGCTAAATGTGAAACAATTCTTATAAAGTCACAAACAACAAAATTAAAATAAAATGAGAAAGAAGTGTTAAATATGAATGTGTGTTCAATTACTTATTAGTTACTTTACAGATTCTGTTTTACTGTTTACTGTCTTATGCAAATTTATTATAAAGAGGTCTCAATAAATACTTATTAAAAGTATATAAAAATATTAGGCACTATTTACACAAACATCAAAAATATTAATATTTTATACATAACAAATTTTATTTGTAATTGGTTAAAATATCTCAGTTTATATGAGAGAAAAATAAATATCTTCCTATAGTCAGATTCATCTTAATTGACAATATAACTAACTTGCCTTTTTTAATAGATATTTGAAAATTTTACAAAAAATGTAATGTTTTACTCAATAAAATTCAAATCTTTTCTTGTTTGTGTTCAAGAAAATCTTTTTGCCTAAATTTTTTAAAAAGATATGAGTACAAATTTCCTTTAAAAAAGTAGTTTGACTATAACCCAAGCCAAATAGATTTTCATTTTTCTTTTAAGCACCAGAGATTATAATAAATCTTGGGGTGCTGAAATAAGTGTCTTTTGTTTCCCAAATTAATTAGATCTTTAAAGATTTCTTTTCAATGTTCTTGAAATAATTAGGCTACTCTAATCTGCACAGCTTTGATGTTTCACAAGCAAATCTTCACTAATAGTTTGCCTGAAATTTCCCCTTATTTCCAAATACTCTTTTCTGATATAGAAATTTTAATCACAAATTGTTTTATTTACTTCACTTAGAGGTTTGTTTTTTCTTACAAAGATTTCTGTCAATTCTAGAAAATCATGGTTGTTTAATAAAAAGTAGTTTGCTACAATTCTTACTGAGGATTTTACAACACTAATCAGTGGAAATAGTATTAGTATTATTACGTTTAAATTTAGGTTTTTGTTGATCAGGAGTCATTGGAACTCAGTTGTATTGGGGGAAATAAAACCTAACAAACAAAACAAAAGGCATTACTTTTTTATTTTTAGGTATTATACATGTAAACATTAGATTGGGCATTTTTGTTGTGAAGTTTTAATTCTGTGCAACAAAGATGCATCATGAAACAAAAGAAGATGTGCTTAGATAGCATATTCTAAAAACCGTAAGTGATGAGACAGCACTCTGAGGTGTCTTTTTCCTATGGATCTAAATGCTAATTTGTTAGAAGTGACAAAAGGAATTAGAAGGAATTTTACATGATAAATGAATAAATGAAATACTAAATTGATGAAAATGCTGCAATGTTTAAATGTCAACATCTGTTGTTGACTTCAGTATCCTTTTGCTGCTTTGTATTTCACTCTAATAGAATTGTGTTTCCTGGTATAATCTTCAGTTTGTGGAAAGCCTGAAAAAATCAAATTATCATTTAAATGCCTTCAATTTCAGATTCCCAGAAAACTATGCTGCCAGTTCAACTATTTCAACTCAGGGCTAAGCACTAAGAATTCTCATCTAATAAAAGGTCTTGTTTTACTCGAAGAAGATCAGTGCATAGATGGCATTTTTTAATTAATTGAGATATTTATTCTATGATGAATTAATAAATAATACTTGGGACTCAATCTTTGCCTCATAATACCAAAACTCACTTGTTTACATTAGTGCTACTAAAAATTGGCATAATATCCTATAATTATTAAAATAGTTTCTTGATACTCCAAGCCTATTAGCATGACATATTTAACAATCCTGTAACTGACATAAAATATCCAGAGCCTGTGGATTAGATGTTATAACTCAACTCACTCCAAGGGAGGGCATAAACCATAAATCTTATATGATTCAAAATTTATTCCTCAAATTAAAAATTTGTGGAACAAAATAGCTGCAAAAGAATTTGAGGTTGTGGCTATTCCTACATAATAGCTAGTTTACAAGAAAAAATATTCAAAAGTTAAAAAATCTTTTGTATAAAAGAAAGTTACTAGACTAATAGCTTATGCTTTAAAGCAAAGTGTCATCAGAAATTTGAAGATTTGACATATATATATATATATATATAATAAAGCTTTGAAAAGAAAAAAGATTTAATTGGATAAATTGGGACAGGAAACTACAAAATGTCTCACTTATCTCATATTTCTACATTCTAAATAGATTCCACTGCTCTAAGATCTTTTGTTACATATGTTATGGAAAAGGAATTGATCTTTACTATTCTTTTTTTTTTTTTTTTAATGTGACTGGGTATCTTTTCTATACCATCTTCATCCTCTTATTTCCTCCTTATTTAATCCTTCCCATAGATAAGTGCTGACTCATCAGACTGGAGTTTTTCCAGAGGGGAGCTGAACAATGTGACTTTTCCACTTTCTTCCATTCTCCTTACCCCTTCCCTCCATTTTCCTCCATCTAGGATCAGTTAGCAGAGATTATATACTCAGGACTACTCGTGGCCAGGCAATAAAGCTTACTGATAAAGGCTCCCTAGCAACATTGATCTAAATTTGGTGGATGTGAGCCCAATGCTGTATTATATTTGTGTATAAATCTTTGGATGCTTTGAACTATGGCCTATCAGAGGCTAGACTTAACTAACATAGATCCCTGTTGAATTTACACTCATTCTAGTGTAAGGTAGCCAATGAAGAATCACTGAGGTTCTTCAACCACATAAAGAACTTCAACTCTTCTACAGCATCTAGAATGCCTCAAAGAAAAAAATTAGCAATATAGGAAATTGGGTGGAATGCATTTTGGATTTAATTTCCTTGAATATTAACTCAAAAAAGCAGAAGAATTAAAATTTGAATTTAATTTCTGTGGGCTTGGAGTTATAAAACAATCTAGATTTTGACATTAACTCCTCCTAGAAAGTTGATAGAAGAAGGTAGGTAATCAAATGTGTAACATCTTATTATCAGAAACTTACTATTAAATTAGCTCAATATAATTTAACTTTATTTCAAAATCTCTAATAAGTCATATTTTACAATGAGGCTGCTGATAATTTGAGATAAGTATGCAAGCAGAGAATCATTTTTTGAGCCTTGAATATAAATAATCTATGAAGTATAATAAATATACCCTTATGAACGATTCCATGGAATTCTTCGCTCAAAATAAATACTGCCTACTGTTTCAAGTTATAGCCTTCCCTCTTTCATATTTTCTATTTAAGATAAACCTTTTTATTTACTTATTTTATTACATTATTTTATTTTTTCAGTGTTCCAAGATTTATTGTTTATGCCCCACACCCAATGCTCCATGCAATTTGTGCCCTCAATACCCACCACCAGGCTCATCCACCCCTTATCCCCGTCCCTTCCAAGACCCTCAGTTTGTTTGTGAATCCAAAGTCTCTCATGTTTCATGCCCCTAAACTATTTTGTTTTAATACATGAGATGATATAATTAAAACTAAAATCCCCTCCCAACCAAGAAAAATTTCTTTACAAAGATAGTAAAGGGAGAAAACTGTTTTACTCTCACTGAATAGCATTAAACTAGAATGAGATGCTTGTTGGGGTTAATGTAGAACATGAAATCAGCCATAATACCAAGCTTGCAGAATTTAACACGGAGGTCACTGGGGTTGAATGGAGGTTTCAGAGAAGGGCGTGGGCCTTTGGAATGTGGAGGCCTGTGCCAGCCCTCTGCCCTCAGCAGTTGCCTCCCTGAAGCTTTCTTAGCCCAAACAGCTGCCCTGTGATCTAAGATGTACGTATTGTCCCTAAGGTTGTGTTTAGTAGAACTCATGCAGATTAGCATATCCTATCTTTCCCATTAACAAATCCTCCTAGTTTCAGTAAGACTCCTTGTCACACATCCCGTGCTTGAGAAATGCTGGTAAGGATTTGTGATTATCCTGAAGAACCGATAAAAGCGGGAGCAAAGAAGAGTAAAGTGTCTTCACCTCTGAGTGTTGACACCCTTGCCTTCTCCTCTCTTTCACAGCAAAGTTTAGAGTAGTAATCTTTCATCTGTTGGAACAGGGATCGCTGGCCATTCCTGACAGATGCTTATCAGAGATAGTCCATTAAGAAATCTCAGAAAGAAATACTACCTTTTTGTATAGCCAACAGGTACAACCCATCCTTGCTTTCAGGAAAAATAATACTAGTCCTCTACTAAGAGAACTTGACTGCACTGCTTGTCACATATAATTCATTCTAAATTTACCTGCTAATTATGTTACCGTCAGTGTGTGATTGTATGGGTTAGCTAAGTGGCTTTATCCAGAGGAAAGATAAACTTCTCCTATCTTTATGACAAGTAGTTTTGCAACTTGGAGTAAGTCTGTGGCTGAAATTAAGCTCTTACCCTCCCACAGAAACTGGGAGTTAGGGGCATTATCTCCCTAAATGTTTGCATTTTAAAGAGATGGCTCCAGGTCCCTAACACAGACATTCTTGGGTTATAAAATTGATAAAAGACCTATGTAGTCTTCAAAAAGATTTATATGCATTTTAAATAAGAAAACATTTAATATTTCAAATGATCTAAGGTAAATATTCTGAGAAAGAGCAGGAAATCTTTTCACTTATTTTCTTTTCTTATTTTTTTTTTTTAGATTTTATTTATTTATCTTGCAGGGAGAGACAGAGCACAAGAAGGGGAGCAGTAGACAGAGGGAGAAGCAGGCTCCCCACTGAGCTGGGAGCCTAATGTGGGCTTCCATCTCAGGACCCTAGTATTATGACCTGAGCCAAAGGCAGACACTTAACTGACTGAGCCACCCAGACATCCCCTTTCCCTTATTTTCAACAGGGTGAATTAAGTCTCTTATTTTAAATTTGTATTTATTTTTCATTTATCCCAGTGATTTCCATATATATACATATATATACATATATGTGTATATATTGTCACGTACAATTCATTCTAAATTTGAAGTGATTTATCCCAGTGATTTCCATATATATACATATATATGTATATATTGTTGGGCTGGCACCCAAAATGGCGGACATCACAGACTGGGTCAAGATGGCTGATCTTCTCTCCAAAGCAGCGGTGGCCACCCTGTCATCTCCAGTACATCGAAACCTAGACAGAAAACTGAAACTTTCCAGGACTTTCCAGCCAGGGACCACCCACCCTCATCTGGACTATCCCCACCCTCAGCCAATCACCTAGGGACACGATGTTCCCTTGCCTAATATGGGAGAAAAACCCACCCAAATCCAGACCCGGAACCAATAAGGCTTAAACAGCCCCCCCCACTCTGCACTCCCCAACCTCTGCTCCCGAGTGGCAGAACCTCGTCCGAGGGTGCTGGCAATAAAGCTCATCCTACAGATCATTTTGCCTTGAGGTCTCTTTCATTCACCTAAAAAAACCTTATATATATATACATATTCTTGAATATTGTTTTCTTTATGAAAATTCTATTATGTAAAGATCGCCACATTCTCAAATCTGTAGCTATTTCATCTCACAGACTTTTAGTTTCAAAAATTACTTTGTAGGACTGAATTGTTGATAACTTCCCTCTGAATGGGGTGGGGGTGGAAGGGGAGTAATACCTAATATATAGTGATGTCCCTAGGAGGCTCAACCAACAGCAAATCAAAAGGAGTTTGTGTGGGGTAGCAATCATGTGAAATTCAGAACTATGCTGTAACACTGGTGATCTTTTTCTGCAAAGGGATAGCCTCAGTCTTGGTTGACAAGAGTTCAATACCTTAAGAGTCTAATAGGATGGAAAGTATTAGGAGGTAATTCTTTGATATTTATGTGTGTGTTTGTACTGAATCTTCTTTCATACCCCCAACCCAAGGTAGTGTCTTATTTAATGTAGAGTTTGGAGAGGATACTGAACACACATGGCTCATCTGCACCCTTGTTTACACTCTGGGTTGCAATAACTTCTAGAAACTATGTGCTACACTTACTTATAAAGCATCTATCCTCACTCCCATGACAATTGTAATGATGAGTGGCTGTGTAAATCTATCTAATCCTAATTCTCTACTGAGAATCTCATTGCTGCTATATAAGTATGCTCATACCATAACTCAACCAAGTCTTTGCTGGGAAAAACTGATTTTTTTTCTTCTCTAGCGACCTGCTACATTTTCCTTAATTGGTTTTAAACTCATGAAGAAAAAAAAAACACATTCTTAAGATACCAGTAAATAATATTATCATTAGGTACCAAAATAGTCATTATATAATTTAAATGGTATATGAATCTATAGAACGGTTATACTAGCCTGTTTTGCAAATGAGAAACCAAAGTTCCATAAAAAATAAATAATTTGTGTAAGGTTTTGCATCTGATATGTTCTTGTCTGACTCCAAGACCACAATTTTTAATGTTGTTATTTTAAACATCTTTCAAGGAACATCTCATCAATTATCTCCTGATATATCTTCAACAGGTTAGATTCTCTTTCCTTCTTTTTTGAAAATTTATTGCTTTTAGCTTACTTTCTAATATTATTTTCAAAGAGAACCAGAATCAAAATATAGTTAAGATAGTAAAGATAGAGTTTACTCAGAAACTATTATAATAGGAGTAAAGAGACTTCATAATAGAACTGAGATTGTTCCCAAATAGAGTAAGGACAATTAGGAATCTATGGCCAAAAAGAATAGCAAGATATCATGGATAGACAAATTACAAAGAGGGAAATTAATGGTAGGGAGATCTATTGCTAAATTGATCTACCAGGATTCTTGCTGAAGGCAGGGCAAGGTGATCAGATATCAAGGGTTCTCACTAAACTGACTTAGTGTAACTATATACTGAATGTTTATTTCCCCCCCTAAACTTCGTATGTTGAATCTAATTCCCAGTGTGACAGTTTTTGGAGGTAGGGTTTGTAGGAGGTAGAGGGCAGAGACTTCATGAATGGATTAGTGCTCTTAAGAGATAGGCCAGAGAAGTTCTTCCCTTCTTCCACCATCTGAGAACATAGCAAGAAAATGGCCATCCTTGGACCAGAAAAGGGGCACTCACCAGACACCAAGCCTACTGACGCCTTCATCTTGTATTTCCCTTCCACCAGAAATACAAGAAATAATTTTTTGTTGTATTAAAGCTCCCCAGTCCATAGTACTTTGTTATAGCGGCCTAAATGGACTAAGATGGCAGAATTCTGGCTATAACTAAGTTAGGCTTAAATACAAGGCCCAAGGGTGAGGTCTAATTGAAAAGAGGGCTTGGAGGAGCCTGTCATAAATTTTGTCAAGTTCGCTATCCTTATCATTCTGATTTTTCTTTGACTTATTCAATTATCAGATACTCCAAACCCCCATCAACCCTGCAACCCCAATAGCAGAAAATAATAGTGTATTGTACATTGCTATGACCATGGTGGGTAGTCAAAGCATGAGCCTAAATTAAATTAAGACTAAGCCAAACACAATGCACAGCACATGGCTATCAGCTTGAGTGCTAGACCGACTCCCTAATGATTATCAAAGAATGTAAAGCAAAACCTTCCCCAGGGACCTGCAACGGTTCTATCTGATAAAACACATAGTAGTGCCGGACGGACGCATTTCATCGATTTGAGAATATTCATTCCTAAAAGTCCTATGTAGAGGTGCATTCTGAGATTCGTGATTTTTCAGCAAAAATTTGTGACATAAAATATTATAATTTGACAATAATATTCAATAGAAGTAAATAGATAGTTAAAGAAACTGAAATAGGGGCGCCTGGGTGGCTCAGTTGGTTAAGCGACTGCCTTCGGCTCAGGTCATGATCCCGGAGACCCGGGATCGAGCCCCACATCGGGCTCCCTGCTGGGCAGGAAGCCTGCTTCTCCCTCTCTCACTCCCCCTGCTTGTGTTCCCTCTCTGGCTGTGTTTCTCTCTGTCAAATAAATAAAAATCTTTAAAAAAAAAAAAGAAAGAAACTGAAATAATTAATAAGCTTTCTGAAATATTACCTGGTATAGATAAACAGCACTCCCCTTTTAGGTAAGTCAGTGAAGGTCTGAATAGCTCTGTCTGATACCATGGAAAGTGGCATGTTATCTGACCAGCATGGGAAGAAAAAGAACGATAATTCTTGTTTCTACTTCATGCCAAACAGCATTATGGACATTTTAAACACTTTAATTTATTTGATTATTTCAATGTGTTTTAGAAATGAACAAATTCCACTTATAGAAGAGAAAATTTAAAACTCCCCAAAAATAATAACGAAACAGTAATTCTTGAAATGCTATATACTATTAAACAGCAAAGTCCAAATTAAAATTAGTCTGGCTAACTGCAAACTTTTTCACTATAGACAGTATCTAAAGAATTGTGCTCATCTTTTCATTCTTGTGACCAGGGCAGACTTGGACCTTGTCCTAATGGAACTCACAGTCTAGATATTTTTAAATAAATATATAATTAAATAATTTTATAACAAAAACTTGGAATTATCGTAAATGCTTAATAATACAGGAATTATAAGAGCATACTATCTAGGGTATTAAGGAAGGTCTTCTTGAGGCTAATATAGGAAAGATAAATTAGAATTTACAGGGTAAATTTGAATGGTCAAGAAGGAGATGAAGAAAGATTTTCCAATAAAGGGAAAATGTATGATCTACCAGTAATATAACGGCACTTGGTACATTCTCTGTGTCAGATGGGCCATGCTAGAAAATAGAGAGAAAAGCCAATTTTATCCTTGAATCTCAGTACAATGACAAATTTTTATTTCCCACATTCTGTGGTTTCTTATAACCTCCATCATCTAGATCATTAGTGATAAAAGAATGACACATTCTATGTTGCTTTTTAAAGTGCCTGAAAGTGACAAGCTATCACTTAGTATCACATTTTGTAGTTCAAAGAAAGTCATGTGATGATGTCTAACTTCATGGGAACCAGGGAGTGTGATCTTAATGTGAGTTCAGAAGGAGAACTTGAAACAGTGAGTAAGTAGTAGAATTACTGTAATAATGGGAGAGAGAAACAGGAGGTGAAGCTGGAGTTTCAGTCAGGAAACTGTCTACACTGTGCTTTGTAGCACCATTGTAGACACATACTGTTACCAAATTTCATCTTAGTGGATAAATTTGATTGTTGTGGTATAAATAGATTAGAAAGGTACAAGAACAGAATCAGGGAGACCAGTGGTATAGATATATAATGACAATATGGGAAGATGATGTTGGATAATGGTGCAAATGAGAAAAGTAAGCAGATCAGTAGTCATTTTAGAGGTTGGGTTGGGTACTGTGATTCACTAAGCATGCATAGGGTACTGTGATTCACTAAGCATGCATAGAAAGAGAGGTCCATGCTCCTTTAAGTTTCTGTCATGAACCAGGGGCTGAATAGTCATGATGTTTACTTAGATAGACAATAAAAATAATCATAAAAGTCTATAGAGTGTAGTTAAGGTTTCAGAACCAGATGTGTTTATTGGGCTTTTCCTAGGAGACATCCAAGTTGAGATAGCAAGTAGACAGGTGGATCTGTATGTCTGAAATAGAGCTTAGGAGAGAGATATAGAACAAACACATGTATTTGGGAGTTGTTTACAAATAGACAGTATTTCGAGTAATAAATAATTTCTATTTAGATAAAAAAATACAAAGGAGCTCAAATTCCACCACCACCACTACCATCTCTCCCAATCCCCACCGAAAAAACAAGCTTTGGAAATCCAATACAAAAAGATGAGCCAGCAAGGAATACTAATACTGCTTTTAAGCAGCATTCAGGAAGGAAAAGTTGAGCCTGGAGAAAATTGTCTCCAGTTCTCCACCTTAGTCATCAAATTTTAGAAGTCTTATGTTAGCCCATAAACTGAAATCTGCACATTTATTTAGGGAAGGATGAGAATTCAACCATTCCTTTTCTGTTATACTGTGTGGTACTTTTAAAAATAGGCATACAGTACTGTTGGGGAGATGAAAATACGCTAAGTAGAGTGGAAGAACGTTAGATTTTTTTTTTTTTCTTCCCTAGTCCTCTACCCCACCCTGGTCACATACACTTATATACAGATTTAGATGATTATTTGAGTTAATCTTCTGTATGCAGTAACTGAAATGGGAGAGTCAAACAAATTTAGCACACTGGGTGTTTCCCTCGGAGTTTAGATACAGCACTATTTACAAAATTTAATTGTAAAAGAGAAAAGATACGAAAATGTTAAATGCTCTAAAGGTCCTCTTTCTAAGGCATTGATGGTGTGGTTGGCAAGATAAAAGAAGAATGGTAGTCTAGAGCCGCATCTGAAGTTCTATAAAAATGTCCATAGTACAGTATTAAAAACTGCTTATTTTATAATTGGATTTATTTTGATGTAAAGCTAAAACTATGAGCAGGGGGGTTGATATTATTCATTATTCTCTTCCCCAGACTTAGAATTCTGAGGAGACCTGAAATTTAATTTACTGTCACCAATAGAGACTTGTTATGGATGATGTCTGGTGACAGCCTGGGTTCCTCATACTTTCCAGGCTTTATGATTTCTTCCATAAAACAACAACAACAACAAAAAAACATAGCAATGCACTGTGTGTTCAGAAAGAATAAGTGTAGTACAATTAGAATTGTAATGTAAAACAAGACCAATAAACCAGAACACTAAGACACACTGACCAAGAAAGGTTAATCTTTTGTGTAATTGGTTACTGTGTATCCTAAACAAATTCCGGTTTTTACAATAAAGGAAAATTGCACTGTCAGTTCCAAGAAATTGCCAATAAAAGGTAATATTGAAGATTTCCAATTTAGCTAGGTGCCAAATACCTTAAACATGTTTGATCAGTAGATTAGCTTGCTAAATTTTTGTTTGCTTTATCAGATATTAAATTGTTCCTTTGTTCACTATATTACATATTGTATTCTTGAACACAGCTAATTTAATAAATCCTCACCCTCCCCAGAAAAAAGAAAATTTTGATGTCCTATGCCCTGTGCTGTATTGAGTAGTGAGTAAGGGGCAGTTCCTGGATGTATTAGCTTTCTAGGGCTGCCATAACGAACTACTACAGATTAGATGGTTTAATCCCAGAATTTTTTCACAGTTCTGGAGTTTAGAAGCCTGAGATCAATATGCTGGCAACATTGTTTTCTCCTGAAGCCTCTACTCAGCTTCATGTGGCTGCCTTCCCACTGTGTCCTCACATGGCCTTTTCTCTATACACATGCATCCTAGATGTCTCTCTCTCTTTATGTAAAGAACACCAGTCATTTTGGATTAAGAACATTAGTCGTATCTCACTAAACCCTATTCTTTTTTTTTTTTTAAGATTTTATTTATTTGACTGAGAGAAACACAGCCACAGAGGGAACACAAGCAGGGGGAGTGAGAGAGGGAGGAGCAGGCTTCCCTCTGAACAGGGAGCCCGATGCTGCTGGACTCCATCCCAGGATCTTGGGATCATGAACTGAGCCAAAGGCAGACGCTTAAGGACTGAGCCACCCAGGTGCCCCTGAACTTTTCTTGTTGCCTTAAAGGCTTTTATATCCAAAAAGTCACATTTTAAGGTTCACTGGGAGTTAGGATTTCAATGTATGAATTTGTGGAGAGACACAGTTTAGTACACGATACTCTGCTCTCTGCCTGCCCCCCTCCAACTCATGTTCTTCTCAAATTCAAAATTCATTCACCCCCATTGTAACAGCCCCAAAAGTCTTGACTTATCTAGCATCAATTCTGGAATGACCAAGCCAAGATTTCATCTAAATATCACCTAAGCCAAGCAGGAACAAGATGTGAGGTATGATTCAGCCTGAGACAAAATTCCTCTCAACTTGTAAATATGTGAAATCAGACAAATTACGTACTTCTAAAACCCAATGCTGGAACAGGTAAAGGATAGACATTCATATTTTAAAAGGGAGAAATTGGAATGAAGAAAGGAATGGTGGGTTTCAAGCAAATCTAAAACCTAGCAAGGCAAATTCCATTAGATCTTAAAGTGTAAAGCTGGAGAATACTACTCTTTGGCTCCATATTTTGTTCTCCAAAGACAACTGAGGGAATAGCCCGGCTGGCAGCAGCCTGGCCAGCGAGAGCAAAAAGGGGCTTCGTCCTCTGGAGCTGAGGGGACAGCCCTATGCTCTGGGCCTATGACCCAGTGGCAGCTGGGACAATCTTTGCCTGGTCTTCTCTGTCAGCCTTCCCTTTTCTTGAAGGATACCACAGATTTGCAGCTAGATAACTCTTATCATTTCATCCCGTAGAATCCCAGAAGTACAATAGCCTTCATTTATTTTGTCTTGTCTCTGTTCCCTTTAATCCAAGCTGGCTGAGTTCCTGCTCCTATAACCCCATCTCTATCCTTAGCTTCTACCAAGATAACTAGTTAAAGCCATGAGTCACAGCCATATAACCTCTTTCTCAAATGATTTTCTAGCTTTACCCTTGGTGTTTTCTCCAGAACATGCTTCCTCTTTTTTTTTTTTCTTCAATATGGATAGGCTGACAATTTTCCTAATCTTCAAGTATAATCTGGGTTGTTGGTTTTTTCCTTTGCAGTTCTTTCAATTTATCTCTAATTCTCTCCTGTTTAAATATAAGCAAGAAAAAACTTTTTGTAATAATTTACTTAGAAATCTCTTCTGATAGATATCTAAGTTCATCACTCACAAGATGCACCTTCTACAAAACACTAGAACATAATTCAGCCAAGTTTTTTTGCCATTTATAGCAAGGGTCACCTTTCCTCTGGCTTCAATAACATGTTTCTCCTTTTCATCTGACACCTCATTAGAATCACCTTTAAAGTCCTTATTTCTATCAGTAATCTCTCTAAAGGTAGTCTAGGCTTTCTTTAACATGCACTTTGAAACTCCTCCAGCCTCCACCCGTTGCCACCTTCTACAGTGTTGGGCCTGGCAGTAGTCCAACAGCAAAATGGACAAAGGTCATGAACAAGCATTTCACATGAGAAGATGTATAAATGACACTTAAACATATGCAAAGATGTTTAACCTAATCCATGACAAGATAAATGAAAAATGCAACTACATTGAGATGTCATGTTTTACCTAGGATACTGGTAAAGATTAAAAACTTGACAAAGTACCCATTTAGTGAGCTTATGGGGAAGAAATCTTTCTCACACAATGTTCGGGGGGGTTCAAAATGATACAATTCCATATGGAAAGCAATTTTGCAATATCTAACAAAATTACAAAAGCATTTGTACATTTTCTCAGCAATTCCACTTCTGGGAACCTACCCAGCAGTTATATCTGTGCACCTGCAAAATAATGCATGTAAAAGCTAATTCATGTAACATTTTTTAATTGCTGAAAGTGAAAACCACTAGGGTGTTCATCGATAGAAGATGTTAAATTACTACAGAATAGCCTTTTACTTCTAATCAGTCATTGATCTTGGATTTCCTTGAGACTTTCCCCTAAACAATTTTTTTAAAGTCCAGACTTGTCTGTCCAACCACCAACTTGGCAACTTCTCATGAATTAAAAGTGGCAGCTGAGGGCGCCTGAGTGTCTCAGTGGGTTAAAGCCTCTGCCTTCGGAAATTCAAATCAAAACCACACTGAGATACCACCTTACACCAGTCAGAATGGCCAAAATTAACAAGTCAGGAAACAACAAGTGTTGGAGAGGCTGCGGAGAAAGGGGAACCCTCTTGCAATGTTGGTGGGAATGTAAACTGGTGCAGCCGTTTTGGAAAACAGTGTAGAGATTCCTTAAAAAATTAAAGATAGAGCTACCCTATGACCATGCAATTGCACTACTGGGCATTTACCCCAAAGATACAGATGTAGTGAAAAGAAGGGCCATATGTACACCAATGTTCATCGCAGCAATGGCCACAATTGCCAAGCTGTGGAAAGATCCAAGGTGCCCATCAACAGATGAATGGATAAAGAAGATGTGGTACATATATACAATGGAAAAATATGCCTCCATCAGAAAGGATGAATATCCAACTTTTATAGCAACATGGACTGGACTGGAAGAGATTATGCTGAGTGAAATAAGCTAAGAAGAGAAAGTCAAGTATCGCATGGTTTCACTTACTTGCGGTGCATGAGAGGTAAACTGGAGGACAGTGGGAGAAGGAAAGTAAATGGGAACTAGGGTAATCCAGGGAGGGAAACGAAACAACAGAGACTTTGGACACAGAAACAAACTGAGAGACTTGGAGGGAGGGGGGTAGAGGGATGAGAGAGCCTGGTGGTGGATACTGGGGACACCTAAAGCGTGGAGCACTGGGTATGGGAAATGAGGAATGAATCTTGGAACACTGGAAAAAAAAAAGAAAAAGAAATAAATAAAATATTTTTTAAATGTTTTAAAAAAAAAAAAGAAGCCTCTGCCTTCGGCTCAGGTCATGATCTCAGGGTCCTGGGATCAAGGTCCTCGTTGGGCTCTTTGCTCCGCAGGGAGCCTGCTTCCTCCTTTCTCTCTGCCTGACTGTCTGCCTACTTGTGATCTCTCTCTCTGTGTCAAATAAATTTTAAAAATCTTAAAAAAAAAAAGTGGCAGCTGATGCTGATATGCCCCAAACTGAACCCATTGTTTAGCTCAATCCTTCACCCTGTCCATTAAACCTGTTCTTTCACCTCTGTCCTCAGTTTCTTTAATTCACAAGGATCCTCCTTAGCTCCCCAAATTCCCTTCATCTATATTAATGCAATCATGAAATGTTATTAATCTGAATATACTCCTCTCTTAAGTTTATTTCCTTCCTAAAACTATCATCATCTTAGACTTATATCATCATTTTCAGCTGCACTATTTTAGCATGCTCTTTACTGTATATCCTTTCTGGATCATTTATGATTCCTTCCTTAACATAATTGCCAAAATAAACATGTTGAATAATACATAATGTATTTACTCAAAGATATACCTATGCCATAATGTACGTGCATATATGTTTTATATACATAATATGTATAATATGTGATATGTAAAAAATAATGTATAATAATATCCAAATCTATGGTTATAATTTTCCTGATCCAAACCTTTCTAATCACTTCCTAGTATTCTTAAAATTCCCAAATCGTGCATGGCTATGCATGGCTAAACACGATTTGGGCTTTACTTATTATGATTCTAGCATCT
Organism: Spilogale gracilis; assembly: GCA_004023965.1. NCBI lineage: Eukaryota > Metazoa > Chordata > Mammalia > Carnivora > Mephitidae > Spilogale > Spilogale gracilis. Next base: position 56,833 of record PITA01003485.1, on the reverse strand, counting down.
CTCAGAAAATTTTTTTTCTGTCAGTCTTCCCTGCCTTTTCTCTATGTCTCAAACATGCTATGTTCTGTCCCATTTCAGGTTTTTATATATGAAGTTGTTTTTGTCCTGAATATACCTTTTTCTTTATTGTAAAACCAACTTCTATTATTTTGTGGCTGTGTCAAATACAGTTTTCCTGCATCCTTACCATCACTTAATGTTATAGGTATTTTCTATTCAGTCATCTAAAAACTGTGTAGTAAAAATAAATAAATAAATAAATAAATAAATAAAATAAAATAAAAAAATAAAAACTGTGTAGTGATAGTCCATTGTGGTTTTAATTTGTATTTTCATATGGGCTAATAATGTTGAACATCTCTTTATGTGCTTGTACTGTCACCTCATAAATCTGATGACTTATAGAAAATGGATCAGTTTCTCAAAAACTGTAAACTACCAACAACCAAAGTCAACTAACATAAAACATAATATTTTAATGTTCTTAAAACCATTAAAGATGGGGCGCCCGGGTGGCTCAGTTGGTTAAGCCACTGCCTTCGGCTCAGATAATGATCCCAGAGACCCGGGATCAAGCCCCACATCGGGCTCCCTGCTCAGCAGGAAGCCTGCTTCTCCCTCTCTCACTCCCCCTGCTTGTGTTCCCTCTCTGGCTGTGTTTCTCTCTGTCAAATAAATAAAATCTTTAAAAAAAAAAACCATCAAAGAAATCAAAGTTGTAATAAAAAAAATCTGACAAAGAAATTTCCAAGCTCACATGGTTTTACTCAAGAATTATGCCAAATATTTATAGAATAATTAATGTCAATAATTGACACCAAATATTTATAGAATAATTAACACTAATTAACACAAATAGCTAAAACCAATTCAGAAAATAGAAGAGAATGGAACACTTCCATCCTAATTTTATGAGGCTGATAATACCTTACTACCAAAACAAAGGAAGTCTATAGATCCATATATTTTAACTTGGTTGCAAAAATTCTCCACAAAATATTGGTTAACATATTTTTTTCATTTCTATAATAAATCTTAGTATGAATGTACCACAGTTTGCTTATCCCTTCCTCTGTTAGTGAATGCTTGAGTTTTTTCTAGATTTTAAGCATTACAAATAAAGCAATTAAGTTTCTTCATGTACGTATCTTTTCATTGTTCTATTGATAGAGTTTCTTTTCTCTTAGATAAATACCAAAGAGAAAAATTGTTCAGATACATGCTGGAGATATACTTAACTTTTAGAGAAATAGCTAAGCAGTTTCCCAAAGTTCTTGTACATCCTAATTTAAATACTCACCAGTAATCACCAACACATAATATAGTTAACTTTCAAAATTTTAGACATTCAAATATGTGTGTGGTAGAATCACTGTAGTTTTGAATTGTATTTCCATAATGACTCGTGATTTTGATTTTTGTTTTCTTGTTATCCTAAGATTTAAATCTTCAGACTGAGTTTTTGCTTTTTTTATCCAATTTTTCTCTGTCTTTTATAGGAATATATAGATTATATGTTTTCTTTATGTTCCATCAGTTCTTTGGTTTTTCTTGTCTTTTTTTCCAACTTTCTTTGGATTAAGAAATTTTTGTAATTCCATTTTATCCCCAGTATTGTTTTATTAGCTTTTATTTGTTTATTTTCTTACTTACTTATTTACTTAGCTTGTTTGTACTTTATTTATTGTTCTAAAGTTCATAGTATACATATTTAACTTAGCAGTCTACCTTAAAGTGACATGAAACCACTTCATATAGGTAAGTACTTTATAATAATACACTCAATATTTTTAACTTACATCTTTATGCTATTTTTGTCATACCTTTTACTTATGCATTGTGTATTAAATTCCATTTTCTTAATATTGTATTTCAACAGTTAGGTATCTTTGAAGAAGTTTATATAAGAAAAGATTCTTACATAATTATACCTATAGCCCTATTTATCCATATCTGGTATTCTTTAGTCTATTTTTGTAGATTCATATTTCCATTTGGTATCATTTTTTTAAATTTAATTTTATTTTTTCAGTGTTCCAAGATTCATTTCAATATTTCATATACTCTAGACTTCTCATGATGAATTCTGTTTTTATATGTCCAAAGATATTTTATATTTTCTTTGTTTATGAAAGATAGTTTTGGGTGCCTGGGTGGCTCAGTGGGTTAAAGCCTCTGCCTTCCACTCAGGTCATGATCTCAGTGTCCCGGAATCAAGGCCGCATTTGGCTCTCTGCTTGGCAGGGAGCCTGCTTCCTCCTCTCTCCCTGCCTGCCTCTCTGCCTACTTGTGATCTCTCTCTGTCAAATAAATAAATAAAATCTTTAAAAAAAAAAAAAGATAGTTTTCCTAGATATAAATTCTAGGTTGTTTTATTGGTTTCTTTGTGGTTTTTTTCAGTATTTTAAAGATATGGTTCCACTGTCTTCTTTAATATTTTTTGATGGAAACTTTGCTGACATTCTTATTTTTGTTTCTGTCTACCTATCATGTCTTTCTTTCTCTTACTGCTTTTAAGTTTTTCTCTTTATTCCTATTACTGAGCAATTTGATAATGTTATGCCTTGGTAAAGTTGTCTTTATTTTTTTTATTTTTAATTTTTATGAACTTCTTAGGTCTGCAGGTTTATTGTTTTCATCAAATGTGGAAGGAAAAAAATGGTCATTATGTCTTCATATGGTTCTTCTGCTCTCCTTTTTTCCAAGGACTTCAATCACTGCAGAGTTTCTTACACTCTTTCAAAGTATCCTAATTGTTTATCCTTTCTGTATTTCATTTTGGATAGATTTCTTTGCTTTCTCTTCAAGTCCATTAATGTTTTGCAATATCTACTCTATCAATATCTAATTCCTCCCAGTGCTCTTTTCATGTAACACACTGTAGTTTTCATTTCCAGTTCAACTTGTTCTTTTTGATATATTTAGTCTCTACCAAACTTTTTGAATCTTGAAGTGCAGTTATAATAACAATTTTAATATTACAGTAAGCTGATTCTAATATATCTGTCAATTTAATTTGTTATTGCTGAATTTTTCTCACTATTTTGGGAAATAATCCTTCTACTTTTGGATATATGGCAAACTTTGATTTTATGCCACATATATATTTTACCTTGTTGAGTATAATACATTTTTATTCTATAAATGTTGTTTTGTTTTGAGTCCCAGTTTAGCTACTTAGAAATAGTTTGATCCTTTATGTCTTGCTTTTAAGATTTGTTAGACAAGACCAGAGCCATGTTTAGTCTAAGGCTAATTTTGCCCCGGTTGAGGAAGAACAATTCTTGGTACTTTACCCAATGTTCCATGAATTATGAGATTTTTTTTCCATTCTGGCTGATAGAACAGGCATTCTCCCTTACCCTCTATTCGTGTCAGGTACTGGTATTTTAATCTTTTCCAGTGTTTCTTTCTCTGTTCTCTGGTGGTTTCCATTTCTGCATTATTGACAAATACTCCACTAAATATGGGACTGGGTATTCTTCAGATCTTTATAATCTTTATCCATGTAGTTCTCTCTCATCCTCTATCTTGCTAACCCTAGCAGGGAGGACCACCTTGTTCTCCCTGGAGTCCCAACAACATCTTCTCAACCCAGGGAGTCTGCCAGGTTCTACCTGGGTAGGCCTTTTATGTACCACTGCCTGCAAAGTCTCATAGGGATAGAGCCTAACTTGTTTCCCCTTTCTTAGGGATCACTGTGTTCTTACCCATTGTGCAGAGACTTAAAAACCTTAATTTCAAATATTTCTCTTCCTTCCTTTTTTTTTTTCCTTTTTTTCATTTGGTTGTTTTGAGTGGGCAGGTAAATCAAGTTCCCTTTATTTTTTCTTTGTTGGAAGTCAAATAACTATTTTTTTAAGATTTTTTATTTATTCATTTGATATATACAGAGAGAACATGATCACAAACAGGGTGGTGGGTCAGAAGGAGAGGGAAAAGCAGACTCCCCACTGAACAGGGTATCCATGCAGGGCTCAATTCCAGGATGCTGGGATCATGAGCTGAGCGGAAGTCAGACCCTCAACTGAAAAGTCACCCAAGCACTCCTAGATAGTTATTTCTGATACTAGAACATAAACCTATTGAAGAAACCTATCAATTTTATTTGTAGGAAAAAATACTCTGCCACTGTACTTAGAATTAGTACATGGATCTTTACCACACACCAATACTGTAGGTAATGATCAACAATTTTTAATAGCTAAAATAGAAAATCACACCATTAGTAATATTAAGGGCATCTGAGAATTGCCCTTTGACAAAGTTATATGCCAATTCAGATAATATTTGGTTACTCTAATGCTGACATGAAAAAAGACACTAAGGAAAGTAATAATTCCAAATTAATTAATAAATGTAATTGTACTTAGTATATTTGTATAACATTATTAATTTTATAAAAAAATAATTAGTAAATTTTAATACAAAATCCATACAAGAAAATAAAATGTTAAGCTGACATTTAGGCATGTGCTGCATATATTTAGGTTTTTTTTCCCCACTGATAGAGAAATATTACCATACCTGAAAATTGTAGGTAAGGGGCACCTGGGTGGTTCAGTCATTAAGCATCTGCCTTCAGCTCAGGTCATGATCTCAGGGTCCTGGGATCAAGCCCCACATTGGACTCCCTGGTCAGCGGGAAGCCTACTTCTCTCTCCCACTCCCCCTGCTTATATAACCTCTTTCGCTGTGTCTCTCTCTGTCAAATGAATAAGAAAATTGTAGGTAAGATCTTTCCTATACCTTTTATTCAGAGCTCCTCAATTATTTTTTTCCTTCTTGAGATGAAGAGATCCAGATTGGCATTTCAAAACTACCTTTCATTTCTTTGATCATCTCTTTTTCCTCTACTGTTGTAATGTTTTCATACCTCAATATTAAGAGTAAAAATAATTTTATATATTTATTTCCTGCTCCTCATGATTTCAAATGTGTCTGTTATATTTTGTAAGGGATAATATTTATGACAGAGCAAAGCAAACAAAATTAAAAATAGATCTGAGATTAAAAACAAGGCAATGCATCTCTAGTAAATAAAAAAGAACAATTGTACATTTAAAGATTTTAGGAAAATTGAAATTTTAATTGGTACAAGATATAGTCAATCTTAGAACTAGTTGTGTGGGATTTAGTAAGAGTCTATATTGGTCTACTACTCCAATGACAAAGCCATTTGTTTGTTTTGTTTTGTTTTTTTCCTGCGGCCCATTCGTCCAAACCTTGTATTATTTAAGGAAATAATTATCATAAATCTGGGTGATCCATCTAGTGAAGCATCTTGCTTTTAAACACCATGGTCAGCAAGGTATCTGGAGGCTGCTAACTCATTCTGAACCAGGTTGGTATTGAATTACTCACACATAAACAAGGGTTTTATTAATCCCTCTGTGTCCATGCTTATGTTTCTATTTTCAAGCCCAGAGAGCAAAGTAAGGTAGTGCAAAACCCAGAATGCCCAAGTCTGTAGCACCCTCTGCTGAATGAAAAAGGATACCAAGCTTTTAAGCAGTTCCTAGATGTCTGCAACCTAGATCATAGCTGAAATTTCTTATGATTTGTAGAGTTCTTAATCTTTCTTGAGACAGTCTATGACCCACATCACTTGTCTGTCTTAGCTAAGCTAAATCTGTGTACTGTAAGAGATAAATTGTAATATTTCAGTGGTGTAATACAAGGGTTTGTTCCTCATTCCCGTAAAGTTTAATGAGTAGCAAGGAAATGACTCTGATCTGTGCAGTCATTCAGATGCCCATGTTGACAGGGGCCCTGCCAGTGTCAACACATGGCATCCAGTGTTGGACGAAAGAGATAAGAGAAAAACTACAATTATGTACAACATGTTTATATGTATGATGGTTATAGGGCCAGCCTAAAAGTTGTCATACCACTTCCAGCCACATTTCATTAGTCAGAACTCAATTACAGGATTATACAAAATGTAGACAAGCATGTACTCAGGAGAGGGAACCGTTTGATGAAAAGCTAGCAGTACTGGTAACTACATTTATATCAGATGTGGCACCATAATATACAAGGCCCCGTACTTAAATGTCTCCAGTGGATAAAACACCATCTAGTTACTTTGGTGGAGAGATAGTGAGAAAGCACCTGAAATTTGAAATCAGAGGCACCCAGATTTAAATGTCAATTCTTCAATTCACGTGCTATGTGATTCTAAGGAATAATATTGACTCTGTAACTCAACTTCTTTGTTTGTGAAATGGAAATTAAACTACCTGTTTTGGGCTGAATTGCGTCCTCACGAAATTCCTATGCTGAAGTATTAACCCTCAGGGCCTCAGAATGTGACTACATTTCCAGGTCATATGTGTGGACCCTAATCCAAAATGGCCAGTATTCTTATAAGAAAAAGAGTTAAGACACAGACACATATAGAGGAAGACTATGTGAAGACACAGAGAGAAGATGGTCATCTACAAGCCAAAGAGTCTACAAGAAAATGAACCCAGCCAATATCTTGATCTTGGAATTTTAGCCTCCAGAACTATAAGAACATAAATTTATGTTATTTCATTCACTCATTCTTTGCTATAGCATCTAGCAAATTAATATGGTATCTAACTCCAAACATGCTCTTGTGATAAAATTGAATATTTAAACTGCTGAGTAAATTGCTTGCTATCCGGAAATCATCCAATAATTGACAGTCTTATTTACTCTGAGTCAGACATGAATGTTTAGTTGAAGTTTTGTGATTTGCTTTAAAAATTTCTGAGCATGGCAGTCATTTAAATGATTATCATATCAAAACAAAAGAACAAAAGCTCTGATGACATTCAAAATGAAAGATAATTATTATATTAATTATAATATCAATGGATAAAATTTACTAGCTTCTTAATAAATGTCAGGGACCTCATTCATGTTATATAACCAAACTCTCACAATGACTATATAAGGGCTTTGTTATTGTTGGCATAGAGCTAATTAGGCTTCAGAACAGGTTCAACTACAGCTCAAGAATCCGAAAGTCAATGAATTTTGCTTCATTCAGTCCCCTAAAAAAGGAAAGTGCTGAGTTTTTATATTAGTTTCTTGCAAATGAGCAAGATAAACAGATACACACAAATCCAGTATCTATCAGTATCTATTTTTTTTTTTTTTACAAATCCAGTGTCTAAAGCAATTATTAGAGTCTAAGAGTATATAAATTATCTTGGAGAATAAGAGGTAGGTGAGTTTTTGAAAGATCTAATGGGGGGAGACATAGGTGGCTCAGTCAGGTAACTTCAGGTCATGATCTTACCATCATGAGATAGAGCCCCACATTGTGCTCCATGCTGAGTGAAGCCTGCTTAAGATTCTCTCTCTCTCTCCATCTCCATCTGCCTCTCCCCCACTGCTCATGAGCCCTCTCTTTCTAAAAAGAAAGAAAAAATTAAAAAGGGGGAGAGAGAGAGATCTAGTACAATCCATTTCACTAAAATTTTTATTACAGGCAGGAAGCTGCTATTGTTAATATGCCTTGAGAGCCAGGAAATCTAACCCTGTCAATAAGAAATGCTCTCGTGTGGCCTCTGCTTTATTTAGTAATCTGTGAACAGGCAATTTCTTGCATTATTTAATCACTGTAAAAGGACATGCAGCCTCTGACAAAGACTATCTTTCTCCATCAATCATTTTCACACTTATGACCCCTATACAGTTATTACCTTCACTTTACAAATGGGAAAACAGACAGGGTTTAAATGACTTGACCAGAGTCACACAGATGATGTAATCAAGGCTTGAATTCAAGCATGCAAGCCTGTGTTTCCTTAACTAGTTAGTGTACAGTGCTGATGTATAAGGTAAGCAACAGTATAATAACTGAGAGAAAGCTAGAGTTTGCAAATGTCCTGGAGAGAGAGAGAGAGCAAGAGAGAAATGTATATATGTATGTCTGTGTGTGTGTGTGTGTGTATGTATCATTTAAGTTTATTTTGGAAATGAGTAGAATGTCCAGCATAAGGTAATTTGAGGAAAGACAATTCTTTCTTTTTTTTTTCTTTTTTTTTTTTTTTTTAGATTTTACTTCTTATTTATTAGATAGAGAAAGAGAGAGTGAGAGAGAGGGAATACAAGCAGGGGGAGTGGGAGAGAGAGCAGCAGGCTTCCCAATGAGCAGTGAGCCAGATGCAGGGCTTGATCCTAGGATCCTGGGATCATTACTTGAGCCAAAGGCAAATGCTTAAGGACTGAGCCACCCAGGTGCCCCAGAAAGACAATTCCTACTCTCAAGTGTTCCCTGTGATGTAAATTGATGCCCTTAACATATATACACAAACATTTGGAAAACATGCTCCTTTCATAAAGTGCTAATTTTTGCCCATCTCTCTTGTATGTGTCCATGTGAAATACCTGATTTCTTAGATTTAGTATGTCTTTTGCTTGTTTAATTTATCAGCTGCTGGTAATCTGGAAATATAATAAAAATGATGTTTATAGAGCACCCTGAATATCATCAGATATAAATATTTCTATTTTAGAGAATTTGAGAGTTATGCAGAAAAATATATTTGCCTCTACCATTGAGATACTCACACCTATATTTCCTAAATTCTTAAGATGGAGTTCGGGATTCATAGAATTATATGTTAGAAAGTCTTTTCCATGTGTTCATTTATAGTTCAGCCCATTTTTCCTGAGTCTTTACATACTAGGCAAAAACATCACCAACCGCTTATTTGCCCAATTGTTCTATAATACTTCATCTAGATAGTTTTCATTCCTGTAAGCAAAAATCCCATTAAGAAAGTGGGCTGGACAAAGGAAAAAAAAATGAGGGAAAATTTGCTCCATAAACATAGTAGTTACAAGTAACATGTTTTAAACACCTTCACTCTATTCTCTGTAAAAAAAAAATGTTTTCCTTCTACATCAATGTAGAAGTAGTTCATGCACTTAGTAAACTCTGTGTGTGTGTATGTGTGTGTGTGTGTGTGTGTGTGTGTGTGTGTGTGTGTGTGATGTGCCTGTCATTTTTATCAGTGCTTTCTCATAAGCTAGGATTGCCATGGTTCTCCCTACTTTCAAGATAATGTGTTTTATGTGATAGCAGCCTCTCATATATTTATGAGCATCAGTGTGATTTCTTTCCCCTGATATATTGACAGGACAGGAAGAATTGGAGTGCAGCGGCATACTTCTGAATCTTTCAAATAAGATTAAATAGAAAGAAAGCATTTAAAGCTAGTGGAAAAACTTTGCCCTAACCAGGGACTTGCCAGATGTGCCTTTGAACACTTTTGATACTTTAAATATCAGCTTCAAAAAAATGTTTCCTACAATTTAACATCTCCATCAAAATGATGCCCTCTTAATACAATTACTTCCTTAGTCTTATTATTATACTTCCCCTAGTGTTGAGTGTTCAAAAAATCCTTCTGCATATCCTTAGTATTTTTAATTCTGTCTTTTTAATTCATTAAGCCCCTTTTTATCCTCCATTGTCTTTCTCCATCTTGTTCTCATACTATTAGAGCAGATTAAATTTCTCTTAGTGACTTTTATTTCCACTGGGTTCGTGGAGTTAGTGAAATTCAATTGTAGCTTATCCTAGCACACTATTTTTTTACATTATTAATTATTCTAGTGATTAACTGCCTTGATTCTGAAAGTTCTTTGTACTATTTAAACATACATGTTGAGTAAAGCAACTTTTTGTCTCTTAATCTAATGAGTTTGTTGGCATTCTATGTTTTGTAATTTTTATTTTTCCTATAGACCATTTGTTTACTCTCTAATTGCTTTCCAAAACAAAAGTGTTTATAGTTTCTTCCAATGAGCCAAACTTTTCCTTTGTGTCCCTAGATTTTGTAACAATAAAGAATAATTTTAAATTATTATCAATAAATGTTCCTACCACTATCTTTTTATTTGGGGGTCTCAGAATTAAAATTTGGGAAGCACAAATTCTGAAAAACCCAGAAAAGTATCTGGTTTCTTTGAATAAAGGAGAGGTTCATATGAGAAAGAAGGGGCAATTACATGACTTAGATAAAGAAGAAAAGAGAAAATAGCTACCAATTTGGTGCTCACCAGGTGAGCTGCTTCTGATTACTATCTTCTTATTTTATTGGTGCTATCAAATGAAACTATCCCTTCCGTGCAATAATTAATTTAATTCGGATCCTCATATGATCCAAATGTCAGCTGCTCTGTTGAAATTTTATGAGCAACTGCTTGTAAAACAATTGCCTCTTGTAGCCTAGTTCAAGAGTTTATTAGATGGAAAGTGAAATGGACCTTCAAAACGGAGTTTCTTATGTCCAGAAAATGTATACAATCACAAAGTGTTTTATCTTTATGTTTTGTCGTTTCAAATTTCGTATTACTTTTACTTAATTCTCTGCCCCCTTCCCCATTAAGGCATAAAGGTCACCTATCCTGTCATGTTTTTCACAGTAGCACAGAATTTAGAGACATCTAAAACTACATTATCTGCAAATAAAATTTGATGAAAAATAATACTCTTGTTTATATACATCACCCACCATTTAGCAAACTTTAAAAAAAGCCATTGGATATCTTAATGCATTATTTTTTCCGTCCATGAAAGGCATGTACTTTAGGATCCTGGCTCTGCCATATATCCCTGTGTCACCATGATCAAGTTTCTTCACGAAAGCCAATCATTTTATCTTTTGCTTATCATGTTCTCCCTGACATGTATTTTTCTGACCTCTAATTTTCTAGCCAATAAGAATTTCTTCCAGTAATGTCTCAGAATATTTGGCTTTCCTAGTATGTTGGCATTTATTTTATGCTATTTTATATTGCTACTAATTTAGTTTATTTATGTCTAATAATTTTTAATATCTTAACAGCACTTATCAGCACTTATCAGCCCTAAAACTTACACATAGAAGGTGATCAGGCAGAGCTAATGCATGATGTTGGCACAGTCCATTAAAATTCCATTTTCCTATATAATATAAAATGTTCATTCACAATTGAAGCTGTCTTGGTTTCAGCAAAAAAAAAATTATTTTTTATTATTTTTCATGCCTGAGTTTTAGATTATTTAAGAAATCAATTTAGATATTGAGGACAGTCTTAAAAAATAAAGGTTTCAATACATTTTTAAAATAAAAATGTTCCTCTTACATTTTTTCTTCAGTTCATGCATTTACTCAGATGAATTTAAAATCTCACTGTAATCTAATTAATGCCTTCTCTGCTGGATAAGATTCACTCTTTTATAAAATATACATTTCAATAATGTAATGGAGCTCCACTGGTGTTTTAATGGCACATTTTTAGTCGCTAAGTTCATTTGCATTTACATTCAATATAATATCTACAGTCATTTTCCCACGTGGGCTTCATGATTCTTTACTCTTTTATCTTCAACTCTGAATTGTGCTATTTATGTGCCATCTAAAGGAATGGCTACAACTGCTGTCTAAGCCAAGACTAGAGTAAAAATTTCTTTTTTTTTTTTTAAGATTTTATTTATTTATTTGACAGCGAGAAACACAGCGAGAGAGGGAACACAAGCAGAGGAGGTGAGAGAGGGAGAAGCAGGCTTCCCGCCGAGCAGGGAGCCCGATGTGGGACTCAATTCCGTTCTCCAGGATCATGATCTGAGCCGAAAGCAGTCACTTAGCCAACTGAGCCACCCAGACACCCTAGAGTAAAAATTTCTTAGTGATAGTTTCCAAGAATCCAAGATGTGAGAAAATAATACAAGGTTGGGAAGAGAATGGGCTTCAAGAAAAAAAAAACCAAACAAACAAGTGGCTTTGTCATTGGAGTAGTAGACCAATATAGACACTTACTAAATCTCACACAACTAGTTCTAAGATTGACTACCTCTTGTACCAACATTATGGAGGAATTTCATATTTTTATGAATAATGTTTTATTAGAAAACAATGTGATATGCCTTAGTATTAATACAAATATTTCTAATCCATCAATAGCTGGATGGATCACTGATGAAAAACAGTTGCTAAAGACTGAGACTTAGTTTTATACCAAATGAATATTCTCTGTACTTCAGAACTAAAAACATAAGTAAGAAATATTTATTATTCACATAATATTTTGGAAATATTTCTTGGTCTCTTTAAATGACTCTCTTAAAGTCATAAATCTCTTTTTTTTTTTAAGATGTTACTTATATATTTAACAGAGATAAACACAGCTAGAGAGGGAACACAAGCAAGGGAGCGAGAGAGGGAGAAGCAGGCTTCCTGCCAAGCAGGGAGCCCAGTGTGCAGCTTAATCCTGGGACTCCAGGATCATGCCCTGAGCCGAAGGCAGATGCTTAACGGCTGAGCCCCCAGCGTCCCAAGTTATAAATCTCTTAAACAGATTTGTTATTGTTGTAAGACAGTAGCTTCAAATTAACAAAGCATATTTTTAGTTCTCAAAATTGAAAAGCAATTTATAATCTCATACTATATATGATATAGATAAATGATGTCACATATATGAAAAAATAAATGCAAAACTAATAGCAGAAAGTGCGGGCTTCTAACATTAATATATATGCTTATTCAATGAAATGATATTTAAACAGTGTCAAAAACATGATAGTAAAAAAAGTACTTAAGGGTATAAATAAATATTGCTTCTGCAAGAGCCACTTTTCTAATGAATCACTATTATAGAGCAAGATAAATTATTATGTATGGATAGGTATGTGGATAAAGAATAGGATCATTCTGATGGCAAGATTTGGACAACCTAAGATGTAAGGTTCCAAATAGATTTTTCGGGTAATTTCTATAGGTCTTATAAAATCATTTCTATTCTACTCTAGTCAAGAAACAAAGATTTATAAATAGCAACTAAAGTATATAAAAAAAGAAGTCCAAAATATTAATAAATTATATTGTGAACCAAAATAAACCACTGACACCTTCTCAGACCTGGTATAGATAGATAGATAGATAGATAGATAGATAGATAGATAGATAGATAGATAGATAAAGCAGGATTGATTATGTAGATCCTTATATTTTTGTGGATTTTACTGCAAACAGCAACTTGCTTGACTCTCTGCTCCAAGAAAACATAATCTACAAATAATATGGTAATTGTGCATTAGCTCTATGATCTTAATCCATGTAATTCTTTGTTTGCTTGGATTTTTTCTTTAATGAAGGCAATAAATCCCTGTTGTTCAAAGGCAAAAAGGCCCATATACTTCATCTGAGATCCATACAGTTTCATATTGTTAACCTCAAACCATCTAAAAATGGTGTTTTGTGACAATTTTTTTAATTGATGGAAAAATAGAAGCAAACAAAGATTTCAACAAGCTTTCATCAGTATGAAAATGGCTATGAACATAGTTAACTAACTAGAGTTACCTCATCAGTCTAGTTTTATGGTATTTTTTTATGATGCACATATTCCAAAATTATGCTCACATTAAAAATAAACATCTGGTATACATAATTTTATGAAATAGGCAAATAAATCTACTTACTGCAATATAGTAAAATATATTGATCCATAAACTACAATACTGAACAACAAATCAACCATAAAGTAAAATCCCAAGCCTCCTTTCAACACTAAAACTCCCATTTCCAGGCTTCCTCCGGAGCAGTGTGAGATATCACTGGATCCCCAAGCCATGAGGTATAATAATGATCACAAATAATTTCCACATGACAATACAGTCAACTTCACAGCTAAGACAACACTTTCAGAAAGAAGCCATGAGGTAATCTATGCTATGTTATCCTATGTGTTGAATATTGTATTTCTTAAGAGTTATAGCTGAATATTTTCCAATCTTTGCTTGAGGAAAAATAAGACAGAACAAAACACTGATGGGAATCACTAGCAGTTGAACAATTAGAATTCTTCATATATCATGTAGCCCTTTCTAGATTTTATATAAACAAGTCACTTGGCTTAATGGTGAACAATGCAAAGACATGAGATATTAATTCTACCTCTAGTTTCAATATATTTTGAAAATATATAATTTAATAAAACATTTTAAAACAAATAAGTTAAAAAGAAAGATCTCCCATAAAAGTATCAGAATTTAAAAATTTTTATATTATATTGGTACATGGTCAGCTAGATAACTATATATATACTATGAAGGCATTATACAATATTATCTCACCCATAGGGTCTTCCCTTTCACTTCCCTTTTTACCATGACTCTCTCCAATTTGGCCTGCAAACAGTCCATTATTGGCTCCAAGAAAGTTGTCATTATTGGGACAGACAATTAGAACAAAAATATCAAATGCTTAGCTGTATGATGAGGCCATGTATTTTAGCTTGTTCAATTATTTTACCACAAGGGTTGTTCCACTTTTTAAGCATAACTCTTCAATTACCTTTGTGATAATATACAGTTGTGATTTTATTTTATTTTATTTTATCTTATCTTATTTTATTTTATAAGATTTTATTTATTTTACAGAGGAAGATACAGCAAGAGAGGGAATGCAAGCAAGGGGAGTGAGAGAGGGAGAAGCAAGCTTCCTGCCGAGCAGCGAGACATGTGGGGCTTGATCTCAGGACCCTGGGATCATGACCAGAGCCAAAGGCAGAGGCTTAATACCTGAGCCACCCAGGTGTGCCTACGGTTGTATTTTTAAATTTGCCTGCACTCATGACTACAGACAGGTTTGGAATTTATGTGTTATATTATCTGTATTTTCAATTACCATAACTTTGGAGCACCTGGGTGGCTCAGTCATTAAGTATCTGCCTTCCGTTCGGGTCATGATCCCAGAGTCCTGTGATCGAGCCCCACATAGGGCTCCCTGCTTGACAGGAAGTCTGTTTCTCCCTCTCATTCCCCTGCTTGTGTTCCATTTCTGGCTGTGTTTCTCTCTGCCAAAAAAATAAATAAATATCTTTAATTTACTGTAACTTAAAGATATATATACATTTATTAGCACTAATCCTCTATTAGTCAGTGTTCTCCAGAGAAACAGAATCAATAGAATTTGTTTGTTTATTATTGGAATTGGCTCACACATTTATGGTTACTTATAAGTCCTCAAGAACTGCAGTCAGCAAGCTAGAAAGCCAGATAGTAATTGATGTAGATCTAGTCCCAAAGTTAGCATCTTTGAGACCCAGGAAGAAGAGATACTTCCATGTCAGTCTGAAGACAAGGGAAAGTCTATATCCCACCTCAAAGGCAGTCAGTCAAGAGGAATTGCATTTTATTGGGGGGAAGGTCAGCCATTTGTTCTACTCAGATCTCTAAGTGTTCTCCTTAATATGGGTGGAATCTATTCAATCAGCTTTATTCAGTCCATCAGTTTAAGTGTTACGCTCATCCAAAATGCCCTCACAGAAACACCCAGGATAATAGTTGATCAATATTGGGCAGTCTGTGCTAGTTAAGAAAATTCACCATCACAACTTGGATTAATTGAAATTTCTATGTTAAAGTTCCTCCCCCCCGCCAATTAATGGACTGAAAATTTTCATCCTGTCTTTGTTTTTAATTTTATATTTTTGATTTTTTGCTTCTTTGCTCTTACCTATCATGCCCTTTCTTTTTTATTCCTCCAAATAATCAGAATTCATTTATTCTAAAAAACCTTATTTTATTATTTCTCTCCTCCACCAAAGGCCAAGTGTTTCTACTGTGTTTTCCTTTCCATCTTTAAAACAAACACACAATAGATTTTCTATCACAAAAAAATAAATTTACTTGAAGATATATCTGCCCCAAAGTAAAACTTCTTTGGAGACTGGCATTATGTATCTTACAGAATTTTATGTCCAATTTATGTCCAAACATAGTTATGGCAAACTGTGGTCAAATATTTAGTACATGAAGAAAGGCATGGATAAATGTGAGTCTTGAAGATCTTCTGGAAATTGTGAATAATTCCTATATAAATAGATATGTGAGTCCAATAGATTAGTCTATGTTCCTTCAGTTCTCTGCATTTACAATTATTCGGATAAAACTTTATGCTCATCTTTATTATTGTTTGTGATAGTGATGGCATTCGAATTTGCTATTTTCACACAAGTTTTTTGTTGTTTTTAATTCCATGTCTCCTCTTTTTCTTTCTTATGGTGAATATAAGCAAGATCTGATATGTGGCTAAGGGCATCAGAAGATAATTATTTCTTGAGATTTAGCTCAGCTTTATAAACCTAAATTATATACTTTATTTTTTATAGTAAAATATTTATAGTTTCTCAAACACATTACTCTAAATTTTGACTCTGTACTTTAGAGAACACTGAAAATACAAGTAGTGGACAATTTATTTCATTTTCCAGGCTACAATTTCTACAGGTGACATCTCTTATCACTTCAGTAAGTGAGCATTAAAACTATTGCCTTCTTAAATTCTTCAGGCTTTATAGTTATTTAAAGTAAGGATGCTTCCCCATAAAATTCTGAGTTCTGTTGTTCATGTGCTTAAGGAAAGTCTGTAGTTGAAGTTTCATTGTAACCATTTGCATTTTCAATACAATTTTCTAGTAAGTGATACGTTTTTTTTTTGAACCACTAACTGTATATGCTCCTAATTCCCTTAAGTTTTATTATGATAATGAGTAAAAGATGTGCATTGTCACTAGACTTAGAATATCCTGACCTGAAGCCATAAATATCCATGATTAAAAGTAGAAACAGAGAAAACTGGTTAAGATTGAAATCAGAGAAAACTGTCCTGGGAAGAACAAAACTGTAATTGCAAGAGAAGAGTTACTTGAGAATAGGAAGGAAAATCTGAGTGTAGGTTCAAAGGAAATCATGCATATTTATATTTCACTTTAGGGTATCACATTTAAAAATTGCAAAAAATTTATATGCCACAGACCATTAAGCTGAACTAATTCTAGGCAAAGTTACAAAAAAGGCAAGTTTATCTTTCTCTTCCCTAATATTTCAATATCTGCACCCCTCAGATAGGACTCTTCTGTCACCATCTCTATCTCTGTTCCAAGCTTCTCTATGGTACCACTTCCTTTCTTGACAGGAACCCTGTTTTAATTCTGTCCTGCTAATTATTATAATTTATCCATTGTAAGTCTTAAACTATAGGATGCTTCTACCAGTAAGCTCCCACACTGAGATCAGAAACTAAT
Organism: Spilogale gracilis; assembly: GCA_004023965.1. Classification (NCBI taxonomy): domain Eukaryota; kingdom Metazoa; phylum Chordata; class Mammalia; order Carnivora; family Mephitidae; genus Spilogale; species Spilogale gracilis. Next base: position 39,775 of record PITA01003485.1, on the reverse strand, counting down.
ATGAAATAAGGGGTTGTATCTCCACACAAGATTATTTCTATGTAGTACTTAACAGACAACTACATATTTAACATTTCTGGCATTTTGAAATTGTCATCTACTTAAACAGTTTAACCATTGAACGCCACTGTTTGAAATAAAACTTCACCTACAATACAGTAATTTTGTACAGAATTTATAGATATCCAATAAGAATTATAAAAATTTAGAATTGTAGTTGTTTTTGCAATATTCACTTTGAAATAAGTAGGTAAAGAATCGGATTTACAGAGGTGAAAGGGTTGAAGAGAGCTGCTCAGTATAATGAAACTGTTAAGTAGTACAATTTTAATTTGGACTAAGGATTACACCTAGAGAACAATGCAGACCACAATATTATAAGGAATCATGAATGAAACCTGTTCCACTTAATTTTATCCTTTAAAAATGCGCTTCAACTAATATAAAATCATTAAATACGGTTATTAATTATCTTCAGTTGATATGACTAACTTCTAGAAAAGTTGAGGTTTGGGAAGTACTAGAGTTATGTGTTTCAAAGATAAGAGGGAGCAGAGGGAAAACTTGAGAATGGACAATTCTGATATTCTAATCAGACTTAATTTGAGAAAAAGATTGCAAATATTAGAGGGAAAACAGAAGTATCAAATATTGACTGAGTAACCAATGCATTTGCGTTGCCAGAAATGGTTCAGTATTTCACAATAAAGGCATGAGGAGAAAGAGGATTTATTAATAAATGGAGCTTTCTGGGGAAAGGGCAGAAGAGGGAACAAAATTAGCTGTAGTGGATCCATTATTATATATAATCAAATATACTTCAGTTAACATAGAATCTGTACCAAATCTTTGAATCTATTTTTTACAGTTTATACCACATTTATTGAATGTATACACATTTATTGAATGTATACATTATTTATGTATACACATAAATTTCATACTAAAACAGTTTTCTCTGGACTTCCCATTTTATCTTGAAGGTGCAAAAAGCTGGAAAGAACATTACTCCTACCCATAAAATAGTAATAAATGCTGAACAATTAATGATTTTTCTTCAGCCTCTCAGAGAAATAAATTCATTCAGCAAACAAGTAATCTAAAATTTGGAGAGAAAAAGACACCTGCAGAGAGAAACAGGACCTGAGCACTTGCGTACTTGGGGTAGAGGTGACCAAATGCCAGGTAAGCTACTGAGAAACTTCAGCTAAGTCTTGACACCAAACTCAAAAGACAAAATGAAGGATATTCTAAGAGTGTGAAGATCCCGGAGGGGAGGGATTACAAAAAAGTGGATTTTTCAGGCTCTTGGAGGCATTTCCTCCAGGAACCTCACCACACCCTACAGAGAAGTGGGGGATAACCTTGAGAAAGCTTCCCCAAGGGAGTTGAGTGGGGGAGGAGAGAGTATCCACTGCCCAAAATCTGTTGGATTCCCCTTCAGTGCCAATGACCTTGGGATATCCCTCTGGCAGTATTCTTGGGCATTAACAGGGGTCACTGAACTTGTTTCGCATCTCTCGAGGGCCAGTATTTTTTACTGGGTGATGTCCAATATCTTGAAGACCATTGTTTCATATATATATATTTTGTTTGTTTGTTTGTTTGTTTGTTTCATATATTTTGGGCAGTGTCTTAGCTTTTTTTTTTTTCAGGAAGAATGTGAAAATCAATCTTCTTTATTCCATCCTCCTCAAAAGTAAAAAAAATTACTGATGGATGTTGATTCAAAAATAATAAATATTTGAAAGCAGAATCCAACACTGCTTCAGTACACTGATAAATCATGACCTAATGGGATTTATTACAGAAATACAAGGCTAGTTCAATATAGGAAATCCTTTAATATCATATACATATTAACAGATCTAATAAAAAATCTGATTATATTCCAGATGTGGACAAAATCTGCCAATATTCATATGCAATAATGGTTAAAAACTTTCAGGAATATTTGACTTGACAGATAATATAATGAATCATGTGATTATATATAGAGAGAGACACACATGCATGCATGCACAGGTGCTATATTTGAAAAGCCAGTAACATACTTAATGAGAAAGACAGGAAACCTTTTCACAGAGATTCAGAATAAAGCAAAGATGCTCAGTATCCTCATTAATATATAATATTATACTGATGGTAATTGCCAATAGAGTTAGACAAAATAATTCTATTAGAAGCATTAGAAATACTAAAAATAAAAAGATATATAAAATTAAAAATATTGTTTGTAAATATGCTGTTACATCCAAAAAGCTCGAGGGAACAAGTAAAACTAATTCAAACAATAAAAAATTCAATAAAGTAGCCCACTATAAAATTCATGTAAATCATCTTTGTACACACAAAAAAATAATAGAGAAATTCTTGTTTATAATAGAAAAAAAAATACTTAGGAATAAATTTAAGAAGACATGAATAAAACCCTTACAAAGAAATCTATAAAACTCTCCTGAAAGACAAAGTAGACTTAACAAATGAAAAAGACATCCCCTCTTTTTGGATAGGAAAATTCTACAACATAAAATGTCAGTCTTCCTTAAGTGAATTTACAAATGCAATGTAATCTCTATAAAACCCCTGAAAGAAAAAAAAAAAAAAAAAAAACCCTGAAAGTTTATTGAGTCAGAAAAGGTGATTACTATAGTTTATAATGGATAAAGAAACAGGAGAGAGTGGCAAAGAAAACTTTGAAATGGAAAATCTACAATGAGGAGCCCCAAATTTATCAATATAGAAGTTGCATAGCCCCCCCAAAAAAGCATAAAAGTTAAAAGATAACTGACAACTGGGAGAGAATATTTACAGTATATACCACAGACAAAAGGCTTATATCCCTAATGCATAAAATATTCCTATAAATCAAGAAATAAAAAACCAAATATCCAATAGAAAAATGGGAATAAAACCATGGTTAGACAATCCTGAAAAACGAAACAAAAACTTTATGAAAATGTGCCTTAAAATATGTAAATGTTGAATTAACATGTAGTAGAGACATATAAATTAAGCAACACTGATAAACCTATTTTTACTTAATAGCTTGGTGCAAATTTTAAAAAATGACAATATAGGGGTAACTGGGTAGCTCAGTCAGTTAAGCATCTGACTCGATATCAGCTCTGGTGGTGATCTCAGGGTTTTGGGATCAAGCCTCGCATCAGGCTCCTCACTCAGTGGGGCGTCTGTTGGAAAATCTCCTTTGCCCCTCCCTCATTCCACCCATCCCCCACCCTCCCCTGTCTCCCTCCCTTGCCCCTGCGTCTGCCCCTCCCCCCAGCTCTCTCTCTCTTAAAGAAAGAAAGAAATCTTTAAAATAAAATGAACAAAAATGACGATATATTTGGGATTAAGGTTAGGGTTAATAATAAATTACAATATATTTTGTTGACATGGCTGTGGAAAAAGAAAACAAACTTCCAGATATGATAAACTAAGAAGGGTACATCACCTTTGTGGTATTCTTGCCAAAAATTCATAACCAGAATTGAATCTAGAAGAAACATCAGGCAAATTCCAATTGACATTTTATAAAATAACTCTACTAAAATATCAAATTGTGAAGGACAAAGAAAGATGAGCAACTGTTCCAGATGGGAGGACATGAGGGCACAACAACAAAATATGCAGTGTGGGTTAGTGGACCAGTAAAAGGGCATTGGTGGGACAATTGTTGAAATTTGAATAAGATACATAGAATAGTTAATGGTATTTTTTTTTCAAGTTAACTTCCCAACTTTGATAATTGTGCTATGCTTAATTTAAAATGTTAGCATTCAGAGAATCTGGGTGAAGGGTATATAAAAACTATTCATAGCATTTGGGGAACTTTTTTTATGCCTGAAATTATTTCAAAATAAAAAGTTACAATGGTAAGAATAAAAGGCATAGCTTCCATATTAAAACAGAAAATCTGTGTACATTATTAATTAAATGGCTATTTATTCCTATCTTGGATTAAAACAAAACGCACCAATGGCACAACCAGAAGAGTACATATACCTTTCAGTTCCATTAATTTTACACTGCATAAGCAACGCAGAATCCCAAACCATTCAGGAAGAGATAGTTGAGTTTTGCAGACATCAAAGGCATCATGTAGTGCTCTAGATCTTCCATGTCTGTCTTTTATGTAAAATGTACAATGAAGCTATTTCAATCAGGTCACTAAATTTTAATGATACAATTTAGACTTTTGATTTCATCATCAGTGTCAACTACCCAAGATTATGTTTAAGACATGAGTGGCAGTGAGAGTATTACAGATATATTTCTAGATATATTCCCTCCTTTCTTTGCTAGTAGATGATAAATAGTTAACTAAACAATTTAACATTTAGAACAGTGCCAGACAGTCTTAGTTATTTTGTCATTGCTGTTATTACTATCATTAGTGTTATTACATTTTTCAAATTTGAGTAAAAATAACTTAGGAGATAAGTATTAGTCTACCTTTAATCTATTCAACCCTGAACTACTTTAAGGCATTAAATAATTTAATACAAACAAGTAGAAACTATACCATTGAATAATTCAAAAATTAAATTTCATAGCACTCAAGCATCGAAGTAGACCAGCTAAAGTGGTGGCTCTGTCTTTGTACCTCTCTTCTTGATGACCTTTGAGAAGGCAATGATTTTTAAGTCATCTTGTTCTGCTTCATGTTCTGCTTTGCATTTGGCACATAAAATCATCTAAAATTATCACCACCCATGAATGTCAGTGGAACTGTGCTATGCTCTTTTACATGCTTGGTTTGTACTATGTAAGACAAAAAAAAATGTGCAAAGAGTGTTTGGACATTTCACTAAAGTGTGAGAGATATTCATACTAAAAACAGATTAAGTTTGTCTTCAACTTGTCTCCAAGAAGCAAAATATCAGCATAAACTTGGAACGGGCATTGTGCAATGCTTTGAAGACATTGATGAAAAACTTACATGAGCATGATTATAATAGAGGATATTTTCTGTACACATAATGAAAAACATTTCTATTTGTGACTCTAAAAATGAATTAATTCAAAACTATTCCTGTATAAAAATGCTGCGAAGGTTAAAGAAAGGAAGAATTAGTCAGTTATGAAAGGCCTTTTACAGATTCCTTCAGATACTTGTCTCAAGAAGACAGCAATTCTTTAATAAAATGTACAACAATAAACCTAACAAAATATAGGGTCTCTGTGCAATTAATTTTATTGAATATGTTTTAGGGTTACATTTAAAATGCCCACATTTAAAATCAATAAAATGTTTTGAATATATTTTGTGTTGTCTCAGCCCATTCTTTAAATTATAGGAAAAAATAAAGGAAAACTAATTTTTGGACATATCATCTTAAAGAACTATGGGAACAATGAAATATGTATAAAAGCTACTTTAATATTCTGATCTGCTTTCTCTCATTTTGAATCATAAAAGAAAGTAATGTCCTCAGTTTGAGTTGAATAGGATCTCTAGGGATACTTGATCACATGTCTTTGTTTTGGTGAGCAGAAAGACTAGAAACAGAATTATCCATTGAGCTCACTAATAAGGACAGGGAAATTGTACTTTAATTTACCTGTTGTTAACTAAGCAAACATTTATTATTACCCTGTTCTGCAAAAGTTCTATGGAAATATGAAAGGAGAAGGGAATAAAATCTGTCTTCACAAAGCTTACTGCAGGCCTAGTTCAGTAATCAACTAAAATCAAACACCATGTAATTGTATACAAGAGCAACTACAATGCAGCACCACTACCACAAACTTAGTGGCTTAACACAGCACACATTTGTAACCTTACAGTTCTGGAGATCAGACATCTGGTATGGGTCTCAAGGGACTAAAAGCAAGGTGTTATCAGGGCTATATTCCTTCTGGAGGCTCTAAGGTAGAATCTTCAGAGACCTTACCTTTTCCAGCTACCTAAGGCTGCTTGTTTCTTTGGCACCATGACATCTTCCTCCACCTTCCTCCAGTCCATTAGGCTAAGTCCTTCCTATGTTACATTTCTCTGGCTCTTCCCCATCTGCCTTTCTTTTCAACTTACAAGAACCCTTGTGATTGTTGGGCCCACTTGGACAATTCAGGACAATCTCCCTCCCTCAAGGTTAGCTGATTAACAGATTCAATTCCACCTGCAGCCTTAATTCCTCTTGGCCATGTAACTTAACAGACTCAGGTTTTGGAAATGAGGGTATGGACATCTTTTGAGGGAGATATTATCCCGCCAGCCACATCAAGGCAATATTTGTGTTCTGTAAAACATGTTAAACTGTCTTCTATATTGTGCAGCACATTTTGTGTGTGTGTTTTTAAATTGAGTGAAATATTCATATTCGTTAATGACATTTCAGTTTTTTTATGACTCTGTTGCCCATCTCCAAGACTGGATAAAGTAAAAACATAATATAGTTGAGTGATTTATTATTTTTCCCCTCCCAGGAAACAGGGTCCAGATGTCTAACACAGACATTCCATGGGCAGTTTGAAGTGAACATATTCATTTCTCCTTCCCCATCTCCTCCAGTCCTCTGGTTAACAACTCTCTTATCCTTTCTGAGCTTCTCCCAAACATGCTTTTATAACTTTTTTCCTCTTATTTTTCAGCTTTATTCATTGCCCACACTTATCTTGTTTATCTGTTTTACTGTATTATATCCACTCTTGAGTAGTAAATGAAGCTGTGTTCCTTTATGCTTTTTTAGATTTTAAAACTTGATTACTCTTTACCTGAATCTCTCTTTTGGTAAAATATCTTCATTTGGAAGTCTTCCTAAAGAATATCAAACCTCAGAGTGACCTACATAAACTAAAGCAAAAATAAAAGTGGAATGGGGTAAATTGGAGGGGGAGACAAAGCATGAGAGACTATGGACTCTGAGAAACAAACTGAGGGTTTTGGAGGGGGGATGGTGAGAGGCTGGGTGAGCCTGATGGTGGGTATTAAGGAGGGCACGTATTGCGTGGAACACTGGGTATGGTACATAAACAATAGATCTTGGAACACTGAAAATATAAAATAAAATTTAAATTAAAAAATATATCTACCATCTTTTGGAGAAACCACCTTGTTGGTTCAAATGTTTAGAATCTGTTTAATTTTTTTTTAATTTAAAGCACAAAGAGTGCAAAAAATGACAAAGAACTAATTCATACAACATATGGGGATTCTAGATAGAAGACCTTTCATAAGTATCACTCTTTTTGTCTTTACTAGCAATAGTTCTTGGGAAGTTAAGAACATAGTCCTGTATTTCATTATGCAAAGTTTGTAAGGAAATTTTCCTTGAAACATTGTCTCTGAAAGAGTTCAATGCTTTGTCTTTGTCAAAATATTATCAGCTTTGTTATTGTGTCGGGTTTATTGCAGGGATGGATTCAGAATTTGGGGGACCTGACATTTTTATAATTTTTGAAGGTCATTTTAAGAAAAGAATATAAACATTATGAATACCAGGTAGATATTTGAGTGCTTTTAAATGGGAGAGCCCACACTACTCATTTAAAATAGCTGAAAAACATCATAAATGTAACAAAATTCTGAAAAAAATAATTAAACAAATTTAATAATTAATTAACTGAAACCGCAATAGTCCTTTCATTTCCAGTTGCATCCAACATAATAATTCTAAAAAAACTGTAATTCCACCCTTTCAAAATAAATGTATATTCAAGAGAAATTAATCCTAACCCTACAACTATATATAATTAATGAATGGAAGAATAGATCTAACTAGCTTCTAAGTCTATAGGTTTCCAGTTGTGTTTTTCCTCCACTACCCACATATTTCTGGTACCTTAAACCAAAGGGCAGATGTAAATCACAAAATGACCTGTGGCTTGACATTTTGAATTCATGACACAAAATGGGTCAGCAAGGGGGAATTAGGAGTACTCCTGAAAGCAATACTCATATAGGGATGTCTAACAATAAATCTTGTACACACAGGAGTGTGCCATTTTTTGCCTCTCAGCTCCAAAATGACCCTTTATTGCTTGTTCTATTAAAACTGATCTAGACTCTTTTGATATGATTTTTTTGCTAGCTACAACATTGTTAAACTTTTTAAGTAAAGGGCACAAGTGAGACATGAAAAGGGGAAGGGGTTTCATTTCCTGATTTCAGTTGCTATGCTTTTGTGCTCTCCCTCCCCACCTCCATCTTTTCTGCATGACTAATATTCCACAGCCCTCCCAACAATAACACTACATGCTCCAGGTCCCTGAAACATCTTTGACTCCTGGACAGACATCCAGAAGCCGACAATTGCCTGCACCTTGAATTATTCCTTTATGCCTGCCTGGTGACCATGACCTGGTTCTAGCTTAAGTAACCTAGAGAAATTCTCCACCATCCATGAGCTACAAACACACTTTCTCCAAAAATATCCAAACCCAACTTGAGGAGGGATGCCCTCTATTCCAAGTTTATCCTTCTGTGGGTTCTCTCTCCTTTAACCTAGAGATGCTGTTGGATTTCTATTAATGTTTTTATATCTACTCTCCTATTTTATAGCTTAAAATTTCTTTATGTTAAATTTCCCCCTTTAAACTCCAGTGTGGATTCTGTCTCTTGACTGGATGCAGACTAATACATAGGAGTTACTGAAAACCATGTAAGTATATACCATAAAATCCAAACTAAATTCCCCTTTGCTTGAATCCAAAACGTCTATTAGCCCATAAAAGACCATCGAATATTATGAAAAGAGTGAAGTCAATTCACAATTGAAAGACAGAGCAGTGTTAATCAGTGCATGTAACCCCTCAAACTCTGTACCTCTCTTCTTCACCCTCTCTTCTCCACCCCCATGTGTGTGTGTGTTATATAGATATGTATAGATATACAGATATATGTATATGTATGCCTAAATATATATATAATAAATATACATATTCATTATAAGTAGGAGCTTAGCCTTGGAAAGGGGCCATGTAAATTAGCTTAAAAAATTTTCAATTCTAGGAAGTCCAGTCATAAAAATTCTATCTCAGGATTGGCAAAATACTGCAACCAGGACAAATCCAGTTTGCCATTTGCTTTTGTAAATAAAGTTTTATCTATTTCTTTAAATATTGCCTATGGTGGCTTTCATGCTGTAATGGCATATTTGGGTAGTTGCAACAGAAATCACATGGCTCACAAAACCTAAAATATTTGCTACTTATTTTTTTATAAAGTTTGCTGATGGCTGCATTTGGATTCAGTGGCACTGAAAATTTTAATAGGTAGCTAGTTATTGATGTTACATACACATGGAAATATGTAAGCACTTTGAAGTCAGCCATTAGTTTCTGAGCTAAGAACCCAAGAACAGTTCTATGTGTTCTATGTGAAGTCAAAAGGTTGATGGCCACCATTTTCCTTGCCACTAAGAAACTTTTACATACAATTTCTCTACTCTGCTATGATTTTTTGTTAATGTCAGAAATATGAACATGAGATTACATGTTACCTTTTGAAACTACTTTTTTTTTAAGATTTTACTTATTTGACAGAGAGAAACACAGCCAGAGAGGGAACACAAGCGAGAGAGGGGAGTGAGAGAGGGAAAAGCAGGCTTCCCACTGAACAGGGAGCCCAATGTGGGACTTGATCCCAGGTCTCTGGGATCATGACCTGAGCAGAAGGCAGTTGCTTAACCAACTGAGCCACCCAGGCACCCTGAAACTACTTTTAAAGAACCAAGAGTTAATATATTTAAGGCAATGTTATTGTAGAAATAAAGAGAAAATGGATATGAGTACCACTGAAAATTAAAAAGAATTGTTATCAAAGCAAAAAGATCCATGATCAGGAAGTCACATCAGAAGCATGTTGGAGAACAAGAGTAGAAATTTAAGATGAGACTGGAAAAAGTGATTAACTAGACATTTGTAAGACTTCAGTGCACAATTCCTCTCCTTTTAAATGACTAACGTATATAAATGACAACATAAAAAAGGTTTATGTAGGAATTGAAACATAATACAAAGTTCACTTATTAAGAGAGATTTCTCAGAGTATCTTCCTTTCAAACACTACAAAGTCCGGCTGGGCAATAATATAATTCCAAAGATAAATGAGAATCTTAGTAAGATGGAAATGAATGCATGAACTAGAATCCAATTTGGTTTTACTTTGTTTTGAGAACAATATGGGAGAAATAAATCTGAGATACCAGCTGCTCTCCTAAATAGACCAAAAAATAAATATAAAAAATAAAAAATGATGTGAAAAAATAGGCATATCTTTCTCAAATAATGAAAAATTAAGGGAGAGTAATTATTTGGCATCACTCTGTTCTTAAATATATCTTTGAGAAATATTTAAATGTATGTTCAAATATGTGCAAATATTTAGAATCAATCCTTTATCTATTAATTTAAATATAATCAGTTTTGAAATTGAGTTTCCTTACTTTAAACCCCTAAAGGAAAGCAGATGTACTTAATTTAATAGTGAAATGTTTTTAACTGTGGAGTCTGCCTACAGAAGCAGCTAGTTTTCATGCTTCATTATTTCATCCATATCCTGATTTATATACTGAATTGCCATAAAACACTATATACAACATCAAAAAAGAGCAGTTGCCTAAGCTGATATGTATTTGAAATATGATAGAAAAATAACAAATGCATGATACTTTGAATAAAAACGTTAAATCACAGTGTAGCAGGCATTGCATTTTGTATGAATAACCCTTTTTTTTTTTTTTTTAGTTTGTATTTAGATGCACAACAGCTGGTGAAAGTTGTTTTTTAATGATGTGGCCATTAACTTGATCCATGCAGTTCTATTAGTCCTCAATGCATAGAGGTTTTGTTCATTACAGATATGTTTCACTACTGCCATGTTCGTAACCACACTAACACTGGTATCTAGGAACTATCATTGATCTCACAAGGCAGAATGGAAATCAACTTATTCACATGTGTATTGATTATAACCCTTTTTAGTACTGTCATTTGGTGTCAGTCTATTGATTTTCTAAAGAAGGAAACATGGGAGGAGGTTAATGATATGCTCCAAGAATGGCATTTTTTTGATGTGGTTCTCTAGGTCAGGATATGGCTTTTTTCCATAGGTCGGGAAACGTTTTTATTAGTTTATGCTCAGAGAAGTCACCACTATAAGCATAGGGAGAAAAAAGGAATTGCAACAATTAATTATAAAATGAAGCACCATCATTTTTTGATATACAAACTCAAGTTCCTCCTCTTAGTATCAAGGCACCCCCCCAAAGCCCCAAAAGACTCACAAAATATTTACTTAGCATATGAGTTGAGCAAAGAAAATGAATATTGCTTCCAGGTTCTTTCTCTCTCACAGTAGATTATGCTCATTTAGGGACTAGGGTACTTTTATCTTACTATCCTATGGATAGTGCTAAACAGTAACCCTTTTTTTTTTTTTTTTTTTTTTACGATTTCTTTCTTTTCCTTTCTTCCTTCCTTCCTTTTTTCCTTCCTTCCTTCCTTCCCTCCTTTCTTCCCTCCTTTCTTCCCTCCTTGCTTCCTTCCTTCCTACCTTCCTTCCTTCCTTCTTTCTTTCCTTCTTTTCTTCTTTCCTTCCTTCCTTCAGTGAGAGAGAAAGAGAGAGCATGCAGTGGTGGGGGGGAGCAGAGGGAGAGGGGAGAGAGAGTCTGAAGGAGACTGCACTGAGCACAGAGTCTAAGGTGGGGGCTCTATCTCATGACCTTGAGTTCATAACCTGAGCCAAAACCAAGAGTCAGATGCTTAACTGACTCTGCCACCCAGTGCCTCTAAACATTAACCAGTTCTAAATATGCTTTCTTTTCCTATTTTTGCCTCTATTTAGATCACTACTTTTTGGCTAAGAAACGCTATCTTCATATGGCTTCAAGGAAGAGACTACTTTTCAGCATTTTTTAGTACCATTTCAAACCTTAGTCATGTAAATCTCTATCAGTAACATATTTAAATGTCATGATTTAGGATAGATTTTTTCATAACTGGTTCATCTCATTTTGGGGGCTTCAGTTTATCTAGTTTTATCTCAGAGAATGTAAATTCAGTATCTCTCTCAGGAAAGGAAAAGGAACCCCAGGAGGAAGAAGAGGAAGATGGGGAAGAAAAGGAAGTGGAGGAAGAAGAAAATCATCTGTGTACTTAGCAAAGAGTTCTTATGCAGAAATTATTCAAAGAGCATATTTATGTGCACTTAACCAACAGTCCAAAAACCTAACAAAAATAACAAAGAAATTGTTTGTCAGTACAAGATTCCCAAGTCAAAACATGGAACAACCCAAGTTAGAAAGTTAGACAGGATTTTCACAGTATGGTGGGCATATAGATTTCCTATTAAAAAATAGAAAAGTTTCATGCTTTTGTTTGTTTATTTACTCAGCGAATTTGTGTTGCAGGACTATACTGTGCAAGGACTGTTCTAGGCACTGAGAAAACAGGGTTGGAAAGAAAGGTAAGGTCCCTAATCTTCTGAAATTTGCATTCTAGTTAGGGAAAGTGAGAAAAAAAGAACAAGTATACCCCATTTTCATATAGCATAAATTCTTTCAATTGAAATAAAAAATAACATTGCAGAATGCTAGGGCCTGGTTGTTTTTGTATGATCCTTTACCAATAGTTAGAACAAGTGACACTATAGAAAAATGAGTCCCCACTTCCAAGGTAGAAGTATTAAGAGTTCGTAAATCAATGGAAAATTCCATTTTGATTATGTACTAATCAGAACTTTGCAATTTCCTTAGGCTATTAAGTATTAACAGCAACAACAATACACCTAAAATTTTCTACTTTTGAGATAGGTCACATCTTTTTGCATTGCTATTGAAACTGTTAGCATCCTGCCTTCAAGCACAGAGTTGAGCAAACATTCTCCACAAAGGGTCAGATATTAATTATTCCCAGTTTTGTAGGCCAAGAGACAAAATTGAGGATATTATATAATTACTTATATTATTAAAAAGAAAATAATTCATAGATATTTACTGATGCAATTAAAGTCTAAGAATAATGGATATAATTATTTTGGTAATATAGATTACTTATGAGAAGAATGGAATTTTGGAGGGGAGGATTATATTTCTCCTACTTGGGTTTCACTGGATTTTGGTAAAAGTCGATTACAAATGTTTAACTGTTAATGCTAATCTGTAAAGATATTTTGAAAATGTCTTTTCACAGGGCAACTGGTGGCTCAGTCAGGTAAACATCTGACTCTTGGTTTAGGCTCAAGTCATGATCCAGTTGTGAAATTGGGCCCTGTGTCTGTTTTTTCCCTTGTACCCTACATGGAGCCTGCTTAAGATTCTTTTTCCTTCTCCCTCTGCCACTTCCCCCTCTTGTGCACTCACTTTCTCTCTATAAAATAAATAAATATATAATCTTAAAAAAATAAAGAAAATGTCTTTTTTACATAGAGTCTGCCAAATAGTCAACAGGCAAAGGCTTTTAATTGAACACATTAATCTCCTAGAAGGTATTTATGGAATTGTACTGGATTCTGTTCTTGAGATTTGCCTTGAAGCATATCACTACATGACAGATCATCACTTCTAAGTGAAAGCTAGGTGGGAGTTCCTCAATTACATAAATAAATAGATTTTAAGATATGAGAATTTTTCTCTGTGCTTACATTGAGCTTTGAAAATACACTGCTGGAGATGTAGTTTGAGTTTGGAAAATCTGATACAAATCTGTGATGGAATAAGGGTCCTGCTTCTTGTTTTAATTTTTGACAGAGCACAAAGTGTATAAAGTAGCTTGACATTACTCATGATTCAAATGTTGGTTGTCAGCAGTGTGGTTTTACCAAATGGAAGTTTCACATTTAAAGCATTATTTGCCTTATAATTTTAGGGGGAACTCATTATGAAACATTATCAAGTTTGTAGCAAAAGCTAATTCAGTGTTATTTAGTGTCTGATAATAGCAACTGGAGGAAGTTCTCCCCTTCCAGCAAAATTTCTGTTCAAGTCTCCTACCCTAATGAAATACCTTAATGAAACTTTACCACTGCTAAGTCCCTGAACTACTGTGTGGTATGGTAAGTCAGAATAACCAGCTTCTAATAATCAATTCTAATTAATTCTAATTGGATGACTGGGTTTATGAGAGGCAATGATGTTCACTGTTAACACTACTGATTCAATAAAACATAGTACATTCAGGTATTTTCCTCAAAGTATCTGCTGATGAATATAAAATGGAAAACCAGAGGCTGTAAGCATCTTATATTTTCATAAATTTTATAAATTGGTCTGAATGATTCTTTTTCTGCTCCATATATATTTTTATCACTATCAGTTGTACCTAATAGATTTCACTTAAGGTCGAACTAAATTAGTGCTTTCTCAACTTCTTAAAAAATATCCTTACTTCTCATTGTTCCATGTACACCATTCTTAGTGGCTAATTCTTCAGTCTCTTAAAACTTGATATCGACTCATGAAATAAACAACTACTGAGGAGTGTCAGTAATATCCAGAAACTCATCAAAAGCAAAGAAAAAGAACTTGAAGTTATTTTCTTTGTTAAAAATAGGGCAAATTGATTATTGGTGTTGTTTTCAATCCCTCAACTCTTCATGCAATTGTTTACGCTGAAGGCTAATCATATCTAAAAAGTTTTTCTCTTAACACTCTTCTTCGGCTGCTGCAATCAAATATGATTTAACTAGCTCACCATTGGTAAATGGTTTTTCTGAGCTGCAAATGAAACAATTAGAAATTTATTTTGATTGTAGCCTCTGCTGTGATGGGTTATACTATTTTAAATGTTCTAATTTTTCTGAACATTGCTTGCCTGTGACTAGGAAACATTGCAATGAGTGCTGAATCTACTGTCAAAATGTATTCTTTAAGCATAGATAATCATCACATAATAAACAATGATTTTCTATCTAATTTGGTGCAAAATAATCCATACTTCACTATGCCTTAAAAATGCAGCATTTGAAGTCCACCCTTTTTCTTAGTTTGAACTTTATGAGTACACATTGGTATAAAAATAAATAAAATGTGTTATGGTGACAAATGGCATTGAAAATTCTGCCAAGTTGTAAGTGTGTTACCCCAATTTGTAAGTGCCAAGCAGCAATTAGAGTGCCACATATATACATTCTTTTTCATGCTACTTACTTTCTCTGCTGTTGTATTACAAAACAACCACAGAAAATACTTGAATGAATGAATATGGCTGCCTTCCAAAAAAAATGAATTTCATAAATTTTTTGTATAACATAAAATATTATTCTTTTCATATTTTCAACCATTTAAGACTCACAGGCCATAAGAAATAAATGGTGGTCCCAGTGTGACCCACACTGTAATTTGTTAACATTTTGTTTCTGATTCAGAGAATAAATTACAAGTATTTGATGTTTGTAAGACACAGAGGTTAAATGTAAGAATACTGAAAGCTGGATAGTGAAGTGTAGAAGATATCAAACAATAACCAAAGAAAGCAGGTAGCATTATATGCTATCAATTTTACACTATTGACTTTAATGTTCCTCGGTTTATCCTCACTAGGGTTTGCTAAGTTTCTAGAATCAATGGTTTGATATATTTCTTCAATTTTGGAAAATTCTGAGTCATTAGCTCTTCTTTCTTTACTTCCTTCTTGAAACTATTATATATATATATGTATATATATTATACAACGTGTATAATTTGTGTATAATGTATATACTGTATATAATGTATATAATTATGTATATGTATATAACAAACCTACCCAGTGCATTTTCATTTCTGATATTTCATTTCTCATTTCCAATATTTTCATTTGGTTATTTTTATCAATCATTATCATATATGTACTAAAAACTCTCCCTTCTGTTCATATATTTTTCCATGTTTTATTTACCATAGTTGTAACATTTAAAGTCCTGGTCTGATGCTACCAATATCTGGGAAATACCTGGGTTTGCTTCTCTTCTTGAACATGGATCACATTTCTTCGTTTCTTCATATACCTTACAAATTTTTGTTTTATGCTGGACCCTAAATTTAAAAGAAAAATAGAAGTAAATAATATTCAGCCCCAGAAAAATGCACATTCTATTACAATATTACTAGTACAGGAGACTCAGCCAATCTAATCTCTGATTTAACTGAGCAAACATTTGTTGAAATATTCAGATCCAGTTCCTCAATTACAGCTACTATTTTGAGGCTGAAGTCAGAACTGACCTTCCGTTGAGTTTTAGGTTCTCAGCAGTGGTGAGAAGGAGGTATTCTCATTATGTTAAAGCCACGTCACCAGGTTTTTAAATTTGGGGATCTCTTAGGATCTCTCTCATCCTCTCTCTGCCCCTCCACTCTTCCCTTCCTTTCCTGCCCATTCCTTCTCCTTCTCACTCCCTACTCTAGACCACATCTTATTTTTATTAAGTCCAATTAGTGGGCATAGAGTACACCATTAATTTTTGATGTGTTCAGTGATCTATTAGTTGTGTATAACACCCAGTGCATATCATCATAGGTGCCCTCCTTAATACCCATCCCCGGCTTACTGCATCTCCCCACACCCTTCCCTTCTGTAACCCTGGTTTGGTTCCCAGAGTCCAGAGTGTCCCATGGTTTGTCTCCCTCTCTGATTTCTTCCCATTCAGTTTTCCTTCCCTTCCTCTGTGGTCCTCTCTGATATATTTTTTAAAAGAAACATAATTTCTTGCTTTTCGAACTTATTCTCATTGTTAGGATAAAAGCAATCATCTCTTGCAAATTTGACAAACCATAAATGACATGAACTAGATATTTTATCATTCAAATATTACATGAAGTGACTATTTCAAAGGATTTTTCACCATAGTTCCTAACTTTACTTAGTTCATATCTTCTTTAATCTTATATATCTAAATGTATTTCATAGGGTATAATGGTATCCAAATATATTTATTGATTACTTATATCTCAGACATTGATAATATATCCCTTTTTCTCATTACAACAACCCAAGAGCGAAGTACTGTTACTGCCCTCATTTTGAAAATGAGGAAATTGGAGGACAGGAATGTTAAGTCACATGAACAAGGTTATTTTGCTAATAGTGGGTAAAGTTAGTATTTGAATCACAGTGTGTTAATGAACCCACATTATTAAGCACTACACAACATCATTAAATAAATATTTGTAAAGTAAAAAGATAATTATTATCTAAATGCTTAAGAAGCTTTTAAAAAATTTGTTCCTTCAGTCTAAGACATTGTACTGAATTCTGAAGTTATCCGTAATTGGTTGTATAATTACATTGGCATCATTAATGCAAGAATTCTTCATTTGGGCCTGCTGTCTAGAGCTGTGGGATGAATTGATACTGGGTTAACACAGTATTGTTTGTATAGCTCCTTACCTTTGTCTTATTTCTTCTTCCCCTTATGAATCTTGTTGCAAATTTATTCATGTTCTCATTCATATTTTAAATTCTTATTGAAAAAATATCTAATTATATAAGAAAATCCAAAAATTATTTTGTACTATTCTCTTGACTGATTATACATAAATTATTATGCATTTTCTTTCCATTTTATTAATCTTCAGAATAAAAAGACTCCTTTATTATGAGATGAAACAGTAGGAGTACTAATGAGATGTACTTTATGAATTGAGGTGATACTAGATTCTGGAAATTATAGTATGTGAATGAGACATTTGTTTATATTTGACTTAAGAGCACCCATTAGGAGACAATTGTTTGCACCAATGCAAAATCATTACCTATCTCCCAGGTTGCGAAGCAAGCTCTAACTTTAATCTAAATGCACTTCATCTCCGGGACCTATAGCTAGAATCACAAACTAGAAGCCAGTAAATTGGTGTCTTAATATTTATATCCCTAGGGAAATTCTTACAAGTCTGGAAGAAAAACATACATACAAAAGATCAAAGATTATTTTACCAAAGGACTACTAGATTAGATATTAACAACAAACCTCATAAAAGTGAGATGTTTAAAAAAAAAAAGTGATATGTTTTACTTAATTATATGAAGGATATGCTACACAGTATTGGATATGCTTATTAAATATATGGAGTTATAAACTGTAATAATTCTCCTAGTTTCTTGTTTTTATATTGAATTTCTACATTAAATTGACAAATGATATAAACACCATGCATGCATCTTGTATGCAGAGGTTTCTTAACCAATTTTCCTCAACTTTTGTTAAACACTTAAATAGTAGTATCACTAATAATATCACTCAGTATTTCATAACATGGATGTTTGAAAAAATCACCTTTTTTTTTAAGATTTATTTATTTGAGAAAGCAAGTGTGCATCTGCATGCGTGAGTTGGGTGGGGAGTGGAGGGAGAGATTCTCCAAGCAAATTCCCCCGAAGCATGGAGTTCAATGTGGGCCTTGATTTCATGATGCATGAGATCATGACTTGAGCCAAAACCAAGAGCTGGACGATTAACCACCTGAACTACCCAATTGCCCCTATCATGAACTATTAAAATTTGTATTTCTTATATTATCATACACTAAAACCACCTTTTTCTCCTACGGGTGTATGCTTCAATGAAGTATAATACATGATAAATAATAAATAAAACTTCTCTCTGCTTTGATTTTTATAATGACACCTTTCTCTGTCCCCATTCCCTGAAACATCTTTTTGTTTCCATTGTCTTTCTAAGAATGTTATATATATGGAATTATATTATACATACCCTTTTGAGACCAACTTCTTTCATTCAAAAGAATGCCTTTGAGGTTCATTCAAATTGTGAGGGTATCAATACTCACTTTTGGGTTTTTTTACATTTCTGGGGAGTATTTTAATGTTTATACATACCAGAGTTTGTTTATCCATTTATTTGTTGAAGAATATTTGGATTGCTTTCAGTTTGTGGCAATTATGAATAAAACTTCAATAAGTATTTGTCTATAGAATTTTAGTAAACACAAGTTTTTATTTCCCTAGGGTAAATACCCAATAGTGAGACTGCTGGGTCATACAAAAAATGTATTTTTATTTATTTATTTTTAACATTAAATGTTAACATTTAACATTTTTAACATTCTTAGCATATTTATTCATAATAACCCCAAACTGGAAATAACCCAAATGTCAATTAGCAGAAGATGGTGAACAAGCTGTGGTGCACTCACTCAATGGAATATTTCTCAGTAATAAAAAGGAACATACACCTGTTACTTTCAACATCAATGACTCATAGCACATTGAGCAAGAGAAGCCAGGCACAAAGGATTTATCCTTCATGACAAGTGTATTTTTAAATTTATGAGAAAGTAAACCCATTTTCCAGATTGGTTATCCCACTTTGCATTCTTTCCAGCCATACATGGGAGTTCCAGGTGCTCCATTTCTTCATCAGCACTTGTTATTATCAGTATTTTTTTAACCCTTCTAACAAATGTGTATTGGTAGCTCATTATGGCTTTCATATTAACTTCCTAATGGCTAACAATGTTGAGCATAGTTTCATGGATTTATTTGCCATTCTCTTGATGAAGTATCTATTTAAGTTCTTTTCTCATTTAAGGTTTTTTTAAATTTTTGTATTGTTGAGTATTGAAAGTTATTAATATATTCTGGATACAATGCTTGACACAACATGTGCTTTTCAAATATTCCCCATTATAGAGATTGTCTTTTCATTCTTCTGGTAATCCTGATGAAGAACTCTTAATTTGTACTTTGGTCAAATTATGGTTTTTTTCTATGTTTCTTATAAAAATTGTAGTTTCACAATTTTATTACATCTATGACTCATTTGGAGTTAATTTTTGTACGGGTATAAAATGTAAGTTGAGTTCCATTTTTTGTGTGTGGATAAGAATACTGAAGTGTGCAAGATCTGAATGAATCTCAAAAGCATTAACCAACTAAAAGACTATATGGTGTATAACCTATAAGTCCATTTATAGGAAATCCTATAGAAAGAGGCAATCCTAGAAAGAGGCAAAGTGGTAATAATAGAAAGCTTCTCTGTGTTTGTCACAGCCATGATAAGGAGGAGTTGACCAAATGTTTTGTATTACGATTATGAAGGAGGGTATATATCCATGAACATTTATTAATGTTGGAAAAACTACCCATATTTATACCTATATCTACATGCATTATGCAAATATATATTTATATAACATAAATACATATTTAAATATCAGTGTAAAGCAATAGGGATATGTGGTGTTTCCAATATAGTTTCTTAGGGGGGAGTAACTAACTATGAGACATTAGAAGACCAGAAAAAGTTATGTAAAAATTAATGCACCTTGTAAAGGATATTTAAAAAGAAATGGAATTTAAAAAATCAGAAAACATTTCTGTAGTTAAAATATAACTGGCATGCATTTGAAGCCATGCATGCTCAACATGTTTTGGTGTATAAATGAATCTAATTGTAATAGAGGTGTTCAACAGTGAAGGACTCTGTTTTCAAGTCATTAGGTTTATGCTGAGCAGTAGGTGATTGGAGAATACTGCTAAAAAATTTGGTTATTATAAAATCAATTCAGACAGCTACCTATACATTAATGAAACTAGACCATTCTCTTACACCACACACAAAGGCAAACTCGAAATGAATGAAAGATCTCAACGTGAGGCAGGAATCCATCAAAATCCTGGAAAAGAACATAGGCAGTAACTTCTTTGACATCGGCCACAGCAACTTTTCAAGACACGTCTCCAAAGGCAAAGGAGACAAAAGTGAAAATGAACTTCAAAATAAAAAGCTTCTGTACAGCAAAGGAAACAGTCAACAAAACAAAGAGGCAACCCACAGAATGGGAGAGAATATTTGCAAATGACACTACGGACAAAGTGCTGATATCCAAGATCTATAAAGAACTACTCAAACTCAACACCCAAAAAGAAGATGAACACATCAAAAAATGGGCAAGAGACATGAAGAGGCACTTCTCCGAAGAAGATATACAAATGTCTAAGAGACACACGAAAAAATGTTCAGCGTCACTAGCTATCAGGGAAATTCAAATCAAAACCACACTGAGATACCACCTTACACCAGTCAGAATGGCCAAAAGTAACAAGTCAGGAAACAACAAGTGTTGGAGAGGCTGTGGAGAAAGGGGAACCCTCTTACACTGTTGGTGGGAATGCAAGTTGGTGCAGCCGCTTTGGAAAACAGTGTGGAGATTCCTTAAAAATTAAAAATAGTACTATCCTATGACCCTGCAATTGCACTACTGGACATTTACCCCAAGGATACAGATGTAGTGAAAAGAAGGGCCATATGTTCCCCAATGTTTATCGCAGCAAGGGCCACAATCGCCAAACTGTGGAAAGAGCCAAGGTGCCCATCAACAGATGAATGGATAAAGAAGATGTGGTACGTATATACAATGGAATACTACGCCTCCATCAGAAAGGATGAATATCCAACTTTTGTAGCAACATGGACTGGATTGGAAGAGATTATGCTGGGTGAAATAAGCCAAGTAGAAAAAGTCAAGTATCACATGGTTTCACTTACTTGTGTGCATAAGGGGTAATATATAAGACAGTAGGAGAAGGAAAGTAAGTGGGAAGTAGGGCAATTCAAGGAGAGAAATGAGACAAGAGAGACTTTGGACACAGAAGCAAACTGAGGGACTTGGAGGGAGGAGATGGGGGAATGGGAGAGCCTGGTGGTGGGTATTGAGGGCACCTGTTGCATGGAGCACTGGGTGTGGGGCACGGACAATGAATCTTGGAACACTGAAAAAATGAAATAAATTTAAATTAAAAAATAAAATAAAATAAAATAATAAATTCAATGACTTATCAACTTTATAATCTTAAAAATAACTTTTAAGTGACACATTCATTGGCTATGTGATTTAGCATTACTTCTTAGAACAAGCTTATAGTACTTTTTTTTTTTATCAAGATGATCTTTGTTAGGTAATTGCAGAATTAAAGAGAACAAATCTTTATTCCTAGAATAAAACATTCCAATAAATTTAATAACAGCTTGAACCCCTTTGTAGTTGGAGCTATCTATGGTCTATAAAGTTTACTACAGTTTCTGTTGAATTCCTTGGTTCAACCTTAAGAGTTTCAAGACATTCAGATAAGTATGTAAATCTTAGTCCCCTTCCCCTTACTATTTTTTATCTGTAACCCATTACTAGGTCTGGCACCTTAATGTGCTTTCTTTATAACTCAATTTCTAATAACCGGGAACTTACTTTATTTGCCATGCGGAGGCTTTATTTTGATACACTGGCTAGTCCCTACAAGGTGCTGATGTTATTGTGAAACTCAGTTCCCATGACTGAGATCCAAAAACTCACTGTCAGATCTCTTTGATGTCTTTCTAGACAAGAAAACCACTTGCCTTTCTTCCTTGAACCTCCTTCATGTATTACCTATTTCTATATTTCTCAAATATCCTTGCTTCTTTACCAATCTAGTCCATTAAGCTCTCCATCACTGCTTCATGAAGAGATTTTCTTTGAAGCCGAAATACCCTTATATCCATTTTTTTAAAGCTTCCAAGATTCATCAATACTTAATAAAGAAGAGTAGCCCATCTGCACCTGTAAGTCTACCAACCAAAATGCTATGCAGTACATTTTCAGCCTCTTTCCAATATCATCTCTTATTAAATCTTAAATCTTCTTCTACACTGAAGAATTCACTACTTCACAAACATACCCTGATTTTCTTGCCTGATCACCTTGCAATGATATGCATCCCCATCCCTTTACATGGGTTAGCAAGACCCTGCTTATCCTTGGAGTCCTATCTCATTTACTATTCTCCATGAAATTAATCTAGTCTCCATGAAATGAAGATTCTCTCCCCTTACACTAAGCTTACCTAACATTTTGTCTGAAATTTTGTGATAGCACATTTATTCTACATGGTGCAGAATTTATAATTATGTAATTATATGTTATGTATGAGTTATATATTATATACTCATAAAGTATCGTGAGTAAAGTTATATGTACTCATTCCCCAACCTCCATTAGAGTGAATACTTCTTAAAAGTAAGGCATATATTGCCCCACATCTGACCCATCTCTCTAAGATTTCAATAAACTTTTCTTTTTTAAATATTTATTACTCTAAATAACTAAGAATAATAAACATTTATTAAAGGACTAATTATTATACACTAAATATTGGCATAGGCATTGGATATGACAACATTTAAGATAAACACACCTTAAAAAATTTACACTCTGGGGCACCTGGGTGGCTCAGTGGGTTAAAGCCTCTGCCTTCAGCTCAGGTCATGATCTCAGGGTCCTGGGATCGAGCCCCGCATCGGGCTTTCTGCTCAGCAGGAAGCCTGCTTCCTCCTCTCTCTCTGCCTGCTTCTTGTGATCTCTCTCTCTGTCAAATAAATAAATAAAATCTGTTAAAAAATTTACACTCTGATGGGAAAGACAAACAAATAAGCACAACTACTATGCAGGGTTAGAAGTATACCAGTGGTGCATAAGAACCGAGGAACTGACTGATAAAGGAAAAGTGATATGATGATAGTATGTAAAGATAACAAGAGAAAGTAGTATCTGAGCTAAATGTTGAATGGGTCATATGCTAAAATACAGGATGGGAAGAGAAGAAGAAGGTATTCTAAGAACAGTGAGCAGAACATGTAAAGTGATTGATATGTGAGCAACCAAGTTCAGTATCACTGAAACAGAATAGGAGTCATGGCAAGAAAAGAATCTGACACATTAAAGAGCATTATTTTCACTGACATTTCACTGATTTAGATTTCAGATTTATGGGATTTAAGGAGGGTAATGGCATGGCCAGATGTACCACTTAGAAATGAATTGACAGTGAAATAACTGTAGACAAGAAAGCCAATTTTAATAGCATTCCACATTAATATAAGTCACAAATGATAAGAACATGAACTAACATGAAATAATTGTATATTGGACAAGTGTTAGAACCTGGAGGAGGGATAGTGAAACAACCCCCAGACTGAGAAGGCACTTTGAGACCAAAAAACAAAGCAAACCACTGCATATCATTTACACAGAGGTTTTTCAGTTGTTTGTTTTTTTTGTTTTGTTTTTAGCATTTTATTCATTTATTTTAGAGAGAAAGAACACAGTGGGTAGCGTGGGGAAGAGCGAGAAGGAGAAGCAGACTCCCTACTGAACAGGGAGACCAGATGCAGGACTCCCTTTCAGGACCCTTGGATCATGACTTGAGCTGAAGGCAGATGTTTAACTGACTGAGCCACCCAGGCACCCCACCATTTACAGAGTTTTATCCAGGGCAGCTAAGAGGTGATATTAGATAGACAGATGATCCAATTGCTAAGCAGCTACTCTCTACCCATATTCAGAGCTTAATCCACAGGTTTTATAGAGCAAGAGACATCATGGTTCAGTTCAAAGAGTAGTTATCTAAAGTGGTGCTACCTGTGTACCAGTCATCTCGACCAGTTGTCTAAAGTGACAACATTAGAGAAGATCAGAACAAATACCCTTGGGTCCGGGCATTAACCTCCTAAGGACTAGGAGCATGTAACACTGAGGGAGATCATTATGTAGGCACGAACAAGATGGACTCAGTGTTGTTGGCACTCCCTCAAGAAAGGTGACAGTCTTCATCTAGAAATATATAACTTTCTCTCAGAAATAGTAGGAAGGCAGGAATAAAGGGCAGGAAATAATATAGTGTGACCCTCACATTACTGTGTTTGGTGACTATAATAGAAATTTTAAAAAAAGAAAAAGAATTTGAGGAGAAGATGAGTTCTCCTCCAACTTTTAAGAGAAGTTTTAAGAGAAAAACTATTTTGAATTTTAAGAGAACTTTAAGAGAAAAACTACTTCATAAATACCTGTGGATAGTTGAATTTATCACACTAGATTTTGAGCAAGGCAGCCTAAGTTGCTTAGGAATGATCCCAGGTTGCCATTTTCTCTGGCAAATAAAGCAGAAAAATTGGACAAAGGATTAGAGGGTATTGGCCAAATGGCAGTTGAATGTATGAAATATCCAGTCCAGGCCAATGCCTCTCAAACTTGTGACACATCTTCTTAGTTACGGTGAGCTGCCCACTGTCCTTAGACTGCATCTATTCTCATATTACAGTGGAAAAATCACTTTAGTGATAAAGACTCAGAGTAATACTAATCATTTTGTAAGAGAAGATAAACATGGTTATATAAAGTAATAGAAATTCCTAAAAGGTACTCAATTATTCTATTAAACTAAAATTTATCATATGCCATAAATATTTTAAATACCACAAAACTATCAGGCAACATAATTCTTATAAAACGTCACTTTGAGGGGCACCTGGTTGGCTCAGTCAGGTAAGCGTCTAGTCAGGTAAGCATCTGCCTTCAGCTCAGGCCATGATCCCCACGTCCTGAGATCAGTCCCAAATAGGGCTCCCTGCTCAACAGGGAGCCTGCTTCTCCCTCTCCCTCTGCCTGCCACTCTACCTGCATATGCTCTCTCTCTGTAAAATAAATAACATCTTTTTTAAAAGTCACTTTGATACAATTTGGGGGGATTCTTAAGACATGAATATATATATATATATATATATGAAATTGAGTTCTCATAGGAATATGAAAATATGCATATCTTTATGCCACAATTAACATGGTCAGGAACAATTAAGAACAAAATGATTTGATCTTTATGAGCCCAAACTGCAG
Source organism: Spilogale gracilis (assembly GCA_004023965.1). NCBI lineage: Eukaryota > Metazoa > Chordata > Mammalia > Carnivora > Mephitidae > Spilogale > Spilogale gracilis. Next base: position 14,186 of record PITA01003485.1, on the reverse strand, counting down.
ATTATTGTTTCATCAAAAGTAAGTATAGCTTACATATATATAGATAGATAGTTAGATCATTACATATGTTTTTTAATACATAATTCAGGAGAGTGAGAAATTTTGGAGTTGAAGTCATTATAAGGTATCAGGAAACATTAATTCCAAAATTCAATTCTAACCAGTTGGGTGCATTTTCTGTTTTTTGCTATTCGGTGTTCCTGTGGTACAATCTTTGTTATTACCCCCAATCTTCTAGTAAAAATTCTACAAACATGCAATTGACTCACATTGGTTATTGCTTTGTAAAATTAAATACAAAAGTTCTGTGTCCTAATTTATGTTGGTACAGGGCAGAGAGAGGAAATTAATCACAAGGGCGGAAAAACAGTGATATAAAAAACTCAAGTAAAGAAGAAAATCAGAATAGGAGATAATTAGTAGAAACATAAACCTCTTGAGGGTATTTACATGTGGGCTGAGAGGAAAAGACTCTACAAAGCTAGACATTGGGGGAGATTACTGCTTGGTTACATTAATTAATATCATTTACACATATGATTGTTCTAGTGCTGTTTTTTCCTTTCATTCTCTAATCATACATTATTAGTAAATTCCAGAAAACTGTTATAGGCATAGTTATATTTTAATGTTATCTCCTTCCTTTATGTGAGCTCTAATATGCTTTATTAATCCTTTTTAAAAGCCAGTTCATGTTTTCAGAATAACCCTAAATGGTTCACTAAACTGAGCACATTTATGCATTTGGAATAAATGGAGTAAGCAGGAATTAGTTTGATATTTCTCATACAGTCTTAAAACATATCTTTCTGTCATTATGCTGCAAATGAATTGCTGGTATTTATGCCCTAATAACAGTAGTTACTCTAAGAATACACAAATGGTTCGGAAAGCTTAATCGTAGATATCTAATTGTGCTCTTTGGTTTGTAGAGTGCTTATCTATCTGTCAGTGGTAGGACTTTATGGATAAACTATAATTCCAAGAAGATGGTTCTGAAAGTCAGTAAAATCTAGTAATCGCTACACTTTCAATGGAGATGTACAGAGAAATAGATTTGCTTGGAGATTGTTTGCAGCTGTGATGGCTGGTATGAAACTGCAGGCTTTCTTTTTCTTAAAAGAGTAATAAACCTGAATATTATCTGTATTGAATGGATATGATTTGATATTACTTCCATTATACAGCACAGGACAACGTAAGCAATGCAAAACCTACTTGAAAAGAGAAAAAGATTCCAACATATTACTTTCATGTAGGCTCTCTGTTCAATGAAATTCTGGTTTACTCTGATTCTGAAGAGAGACTGTAGGGATGGAATAATGTTAAAATGCATGGCATTTTAGTTTAGATGTGTCCATTTGAATTCACAGCATGTGATAGCAAAGGATTTGATTGCCAATGTAGTATAGGAAATTGGTTTGTAAAATTCATACTAGATTTTCAAGCTAAGACCAAATGAGAACATTACCATTTGGATTATTTCAAAAGGACTGAATATATACTTTTTCCTTGTTTTCCTGGGCTTTCTTTAGCCATTTTCTGTTTTGTTTCCCTCATATCACTCCCCCTCCCACACACACTCATACATTCTGAGAGACAGCCACAAAGAATTGAGAAAAAAAGCATTGAATTTGGGGCCAGGCAAATATCAGTTTAATCCTTATCCAAATGCTGCCCTTTAGCCTCTATATTCTAGCTTCCTTAAGTACAAAACAGGACAATAAAACACTTTATTTATTTATTTACTTACTTACTTATTGTTTCGTGGATGAATAATATGTTCCAGGCACTAGAAATATTTAGAGAAGTAAGTAGAAAGAAGGTCAAAGAATGTGTACAGCCAATGATAAAATGCTTGGACTATGCATTGGACTGAAAACTAATGGTCCACTCATCAGATTTGTCTTTCTGACTCTCTTTAGACAAACATGAGGGTGGGGAGTAGTAAAACCACCTTTCTTACAAGTTATTAAGCAATGGTATGTGTGAAAGTGATTTGCAAATTTGAAAACACAAATACAAGAGATGGAAAATTGTACATAAATTATCAGAATCTTTGCCCTTTTTTAAAAGATTTTATTTATTTATTTGACAGAGAGAGCACAAGCAGGGGGAGCAGCAGGCAGAGGGAGGGGGAGAAACAGGGTTTTGGTGGAACAGGGAACCCAATGTGGGGCTTGATCCCAGGACTCCAGAATCATGATGATCTGACTGAGCCACTCAAGCACCCCCTTTATGTCTTTAATAATGTTTACCAACGAAAAGGAACTAAAGCTGTGTTTTCAACGAGAAATTGTCTACCAACTGACCTTTCAAATACTTCCAAGTCCCTAATTTTATTTCAGTAAATAATATCATTTTTCCTTTAACAGGTAAACCTGTCCTTGAATCCAAACAAAATTTAGTTGTTTCTATTTTACTTTTCAAATTACATGGTGTACTAGAGGAAAAGACCTGGTCTTTCTGTTTATACCTCCTGTATGTCTTCTCTCCTGTGTGACTGTTTCACTATTCACACAGAACATTGCACCCCTGGCACTTCTAATTATTAACTGTATAGTTATTAAATGTTATACATTAATTGTTAGTTATTAAATGTATCCCTCACACCAAGCAATTCTTCATTATGCCAATAGGATGTTTTATAATTTGACTCAATTCTAGCACTAAATACCTAGAGATGATATCAGATCCCATGGGTTGGGGCTCCATTCCTCAAGACTACTCCCACCCTGACTCAGATATCAAAAACAAGTAGTAGGACCCCAGGTTACCCACAACTTCGGTCCGATTTGGCTACAATTTGGAATTTCCAATGACTCCCTCCTCAAGTTTGATTAAGTTGCAGAACTCAGGGAAACACATTTAACAGCTTATTAGAGGATATGATAAAAGATACAGACAAATTTCGGGATGAAGCGATGCATAGGGTAAGGTTTGGGAATGTCCCAAACACAGGGGTTTCAGTCCCTGATGAGTTGGGGTAAGTCACCCTTCTGAGGTGGAGGTGTTCACCAGCCTGAAAGCTCTCTGAACCCTGCACTTTGTAGATTTTTATGGAGGCTTCTTCGCATAAGCATGATCAATGATCAACTTCAAATTTAGCCCTTCTTTCTTTTCTGGAGGATGGAGCATGGTACTGAAAGGTTCAAGCTTCTTATCATGAGTTGATCTTTGTGGTGACCAGCGTCCAACCAGGAGGCATCCAGTGTCACCTCAGTAGAACAAAAGACGCTCCTAGGGCTCTTATCACTTAGGAATTTACAAGCATTCTAGAAGCTCTGTGCCAGGAACAGGGGACAGAAAACAATATATATTTTCTATTATCTCATATATAGGTTCAAGAAAATTAATATTTTTCAGGGAGTTAAACTCAATGAAGGTAATGTTATTTTATATTTTCCTTTTTATAAATCTCTTCAAGGAGTATATAGTGATGGCTCTGCTTATTTCTTCTGATTATAAATTAATATATATTGGTTCTTGAAAAGTTGTATAATGTGAAAATTATAAAGAAGAAAATTAAGATCTTGATATTCTAAGATACTCTATAGAGCAATAAACATTTTCTATATTGCTGTTCAAGATTTTTACATTTTAAAAATTTATCACAGTCTAACTTAATTCCCATTAATCATTATGGTTATAATGAAGTGATTTCAAAAACCAATTTATAACTTCTAAAACCAATTACTTAATTTTTACATATCATAATTTCTTTAATGCTCCCTCAAAGCATTTTCTTTTTGCCTATTTATTTTTGCAATGAACTTGTACCTAAAGAATGTATAAATAAGATAATAATAATAAAAGACACTAATAATTAGGAAAAAGATAAATGATTATTGGAAAGTAAATCTTCCCACAGATTTTAAATCATCATAATATTTTCTTTAATTCTGCAAAGAATTTTGAGCATTTTGACTTATTTTCCATTTTGAAAGCATTAACTGCCTATTAAATATCAGATATTATTCCAACAAATATGTATCCTCATTTAAATTACCTTCTTGTAGAGAATTTAGTCAATAAATATGTAATACAAGCTCTACAGCTTATTTAATAAAATCTATGCAAAAAAACAAAGTGAGGAATACAGGGTAAGAGAGTTTCCTGAAATCATTTCAATTAGAGTATTCATAAAGACCTTTCTGAGCAGGGTTGGCTTGTGAACAGATGGCTAAATGAAAATATTAGATGGACTAAGAGGCAGCCGACAGAATGGGACAAGATACTCAAATGACATTACGGATAAAGGGCTGATACCCAAAATCTATAAAGAACTTCTCAGACTCAACACTCAAAAAACGAATAACCAATCAAACAATGGGCAGACAACATGAACAGGCACTACTCCAAAGAAGAAATACAAATACCCAAAAGGCAAATGAAAATATGCTCAATGTCACTAGCCATCAGGGGAATACAAATTGAAACCACAATGAGATACCACCTTTCACCATTAGAATGGCAAAAATTAGCAAGATAGGAAACAACAATTGTTGGTGAGGATGTGAAGAAAGGGTAACCTTCTTACGCTGTTGGTGGGAATGCAAGCTGGTAGAGCCATTCTGGAAAACAGTATGGAAGTTCCTCAAGATGTTAAAAATAGAGCTACCCTACAACCCAGCAATTGTACTACTAGGTATTTACCCCATAGATACAGATGTAGTGAAAAGAAGGGACACCTGCACCCCACTGTTCATAGAAGCAATATCCATGATCAGCCAAACTGTGGAAGGAACCAAGATGCCCTTCAACAGGTGAATGGATAAAGAAGATATGGTTCATATATACAATGAATATTATTCAGCCATCAGAAACAATGAATACCTACCATTTGCAAAAACATGGATGGAACTGGAGAGGATTATGTTAGGTGAAGTAAGTCAAGCAGAGAAAGACATTTATAATGTGGTTTCACTCATATGTGGAATATAAGTAATAGCATGGAGGATCACAGAGGAAGGGAGGGAAATCCAAAGGGGTAGAAATCAAAGAGGGAGATGAACCATGAGAGACTATGGACCCCAGGAAACAATCTGAGGGTCTCAGAGAGGAGGAGGGTGAGGGGAGGGGATAACCAAGTGATGAATATTGAGGAGAGCATGTGTTGTGATGAACACTTAACTAATGAATCATTGAACACTACATCAAAAACTGTGTACTATACAGTGGCTAACAACATAAAAAATAAATAAAATAAAATAAATAATAAATAAACACTCCTTTAAAAAAAGTAAGTATCAAAATATCACATGGAAAGAATTTGCGGTATGATTGTCCCAATTCACACTGTGTGTGTGTGTGTGTGTGTGTGTGTGCGCGTGTGTGTCTGTCTGATGTAAAAGTTTTTGGCTTTCACAGCAAATTTATCATGGTAAACTCACTGGAGCGTTTTGAGCCAACAGGGAAATAATATGGTGTATCTTTTAATCAGGTTTATTTCAGGCTTCTGTGTAAACTGGACTATAGAAGGCAAGAATGGACCTAGAAGGCATTTTCTCAGTTGCTCACATAAAAGACAGTAGTGGCTTGGACTGTGTCTTAGTAACAGAAATGATGAGAAGCTTAGGACAATAAATATATATTTTTTAAAGATTTTATTTATTTGACAGAGAGAGATCACAAGTAGGAAGACAGGCAGGCAGAGAGAGAGAGAGAGGAGGAGGAAGCAGGCTCCCCGCTGAGCAGAGAGCACAATGTGGGGCTTGGTTCCAGACCCTGAGATCATGACCTGAGCCAAAAGCAGAGGCTTAACCCACTGAACCACCTAGGTGCCCCAATAAATATAATTTTTAAATAAAGTCAAATTTAACGATACAAAAAATGAGACTGAGAAAAAGAGCTTTCCCCTTATGGCTGACAAGTTTTAGGTTAGTGTAACGTTGGTAGTAATGGTATCATTTTATGACATAAAGAAGACCAAGAGAGACACAGGTAGGGGGTGAAATTAAAATATTCCCTCTCATTTGAAGAAGCTATTGAGACATCAAAGTTAAGATGCTCAGCAGGCAGTTGACTATGTGAACCTAGGGAACCAGAGTTCAAGGATAAGATCTGAAGATATAAATTTACAATCATCAGCCTGTAGTATTTAAAGGCAAAGGAAGAGAAAATGTCGGCAAGTGAGAGACCACAGATAATGAATTAAAAAAAAAAAAAAAAAGACCAGGTTTTGGGTCACTCAGATATGGAAAAGTTGGTAAGTGAATTGATGAAAAAGTACTAAGAAAGAAAAGACAGTTAACTAGAAAAAATATATGAAAAAAACAAATGAATTTGTATTTTAGCAAGAAGGAAATAACTTTGTTAAATGCTGCTGAGATGTCATTTAAGATAAATACTGAAAATTGACCACTGAATATAGAAAGATGGAGATAATATACAAATTTAACAAGAGACACAGGAAAATACAACAAAAAGTGAGTATGGAAATATGTTTCTGCACAGACAGGTTTAGTATCTCAGATTGAGGAAGGGACTGAGAAAAGACATCAGTCCTTTTGTCAGTTAGGGTTGAATTCGATGGTGAGTAACCAAAAACTATATCACAGTAGATTAAACAAATATGGTATTATTTTCCTCATATAGCAAGTCTATAGAAAGTTTGGGGAGTTGGTTCCCCAGTTTAAACAACATTAGGTCTGCAATTCTCTTGACATTTCGTTTAGGCTCCTAAAATGAGGGCAGCTGCAACAATGCTGAAATAAGAAAGGAGGCGCAGGGGGAACAGGCAATAAATAATGCTTCTTAGAATGCTTTATTTTTTTAATTAGTTAAGAAAAAATTTTCCTAGTAACTTTCCTGAATTCCATATCTTTCACAGAATCAGGTTACATGCTCCACACCCCAGCTGAATTGTGAAAAGGAAAATATTTTGTTCTTCATCTTCTGCAATGCTCTAAATTGCAACCTCTTCATTTCATAAGACTTCTTACATGGTCAACTTGATATATTTCAGATTACAAGTTTCTATTCAACTGATCTATTTGTAAATTTTTTTTTAAGATTTATTTATTTTAGAAGAGAAGGGGGAGGAGCAGAGGAAGAGAATCAGAGAGTCTCAAGCAGACTCCTTGCTGAGCAGGGAGCCCAATGCCAGTCTGGGTCTCATGATGCTGAGAACTTGACCTGAGCCAAAATCAAGTCAGTTGCTTAACAGACTGACACACCTAGATGCCCCTGATCTTGTCATAGATGATTTTTCTTCCTTGAATAATTAATGAGAAACAACTAAGAACCAGACACTTCTCTAACTACCAGGGATAATGTTACACCAGAAAACAAAACAAAACAAAACAAAACTGCTATGTCATCATGGTAACAGTGGAAAATACAGATGACAAAATAAATAAGGGAATAGTGAGATATGAGAAGTTCTATGTTAACAAGAATGGTCAGGCTTCTCTAAAGAGTTGATATTCGTACAGAGAGATGATTAGAATAAAAAATATCTGCAAAGGCACTAAAGTAGACTATATTTCATATGTTCAAAAAATAGCAAGTAAAGTATACCTAAAATAAATGACCAAATGAGGAATGGTAAGAAATAAGAACAGATAACTTGTTCTTTTATGAAGCTAAACCATAAAGATCTTAAGACATGGTAATTTTCCAGAGTCTGCATCTGTCATTACACTGGCATTCCCCATGTGTGTCTGTGTTTGTGTCTATTATCCACTGCTTATAAGAACCCACCATGGAGCATCTGGGTGGCTCAGATGGTTGAGCATCTGCCTTCAGCATGGGTCATGATCTCCAGGTCCTGGGATCCAGCCCCATGTCAGGCTCCCTGCTCAGTGGAGAGCCTACTTCTCTCTGCCTCTGCCCCTGCTTGTGCTCTTTCTCTCTCTGAAATGAATAAATAAAATCTTAAAAAAAAATCATATTGGTTTAAGGCTCACCTTACTCCAATATGATCTCATCCTAACCAATTACATCTGAAACAGCCCTATTTACAAATAAGGTCATATTCTGAGAGGCAGGAGGTTAAGACTTCAACATATATTTTGGGAGGACACAATGCAACTCATAAAAATTATGTTATAAATGAATTAACATAGGGTCCATTCTTTGTTCTAACAATCACCACGTCGCTACTATTATAGCTTAATTTTTGTATGTGAGATAAGTAAAAAGTGTGTTCGTAATGTTTAATATCATTTTCAAGATAAAGTTTCACTGCAAATTTTGTATGTAGTTGGAATTTTTTTATATTTAGTTGGGATTACTTTCCATTTGCTTTTGATTATTTTTAATGACTTGTTTATAGTGTACCAGTTACTCTCAGATATTGAAGACAAATTATTATCTGACTCAATATATTTTGTCTCATTCTTCAAATGAATATCAAGTTTGTAACTAAAATAGATAAAATAAAGCTAACACAAAAATAAATTACTTTCATTCTCAGTTAACTATTGGGGTTAAAAATAGCATTAGCTTTTCAGAAATAGAGATTGAAATTAAAGTTTCTTTACCAAAAATAGAAAATAAATGGCCTGAAGAGATTAACAAAAGTATCAGTTCCCTTAGGTTTATCAGTTTGGAAAGACAGTTTTTAATTACACTTGAAATTAATTTGAATTGCACCATCAGATACACCTTTCTCCCACAAAAAAACAACATGTATATATTGCCTTCAAATTAGAACAACTAAGTATTTCATCTAGGCTAAAGCAATATTAATGTTAGAGTATAATGAGCTTATTTACCTGTTCTTTCACTTACATAAAAGTGTACCCAGTGCTACTTTTTTATACTTCTAGGTTATAAATGTGCACTTATTGTTTAATAATCCCACACAATTAGAAAATGAGAATGCAATATTAGTGCAAGTTAAAAATAACATGGTCAATTATTAAAACTCACTTAGAGATGAGAAAGACCATAGTTCAATGTATTAATATTTAAATGAAATCATAAATTGAAAACAGCTAAGAGCCAGATAGGAAAAGTCATTCAAACAAAAGTGGCATTAGTATGATGAATTTCTTTAATCCTAGATTGGAGAAATGATGAGTGTCATTTAGCGCGCTTCATTTATGATGAATGTTACTTTAACAGAAGAAGAGTATGTCGGAAGACTCGGTCCCCTTTTCTCTAGACGAGTTCAATTATCTACTGGGAAAAAAACATTATCTTCTGCATTGCCACTCAGTAAATCCATGCTTACATTTTACCTGTCACATTAGTCAATTCTAAATCACTCCAAAAGTGCTTAAATATACACTACATTTTCTTGAGTTGTTTTTAAATGGATTTACTGTTGCCATTTGATAATGTAAACCACAGCAGATATGTATTGGTCTTAATAGTTAATTTCTAAAGCCTCGTTTTGGAAACACAGCCAGGGATAGGAACAATGTTTTCAGATGAAGTGAAAACTATAGCTATATTTAACATTTGAAGTAAACTACATTAATTAAGCAGTCTTTGCATTTGAGGAAAATAACCATCAGCTGAACATGCAAAATGTGCCAACGAGTTGCGCACGCAGCCTCATCCCAGTGTATACTTTCAGTGATCCCATAAATAGTCGTCTTAAAAATAGCCAAATTTGCATAGTATTTCTTATAGATGGAGATGGGTCAAAAATAACAAGCATCACAAAATCTCTCTTAAATAACATTCTCTGTTTTATGAAAAACGGCAGTGAGCTTTCAATATTTTTAGTGTTTAAATGAAATGCGGTATCTCCTAGAAACTTCAGAGTGAAGAGAATAGTGACAGCTTGCTTGAGCAAGTAATCATAGATGCTTGAGCCAAATCTTTCTCTTTGCTGTCTAACCTTGACTACTGATATTGCTTTTGTATTTACATTATTATTATATTACTCAGTACATTGTCCTGGCAAAATCAGAAGCACACAGGCTAGAGAAGTGCCAGCTGGTTATGAAACCCAGGCAATGCATTACAGAGTTTCAGAGGTAGCTTTTTCTTTCTTTTTTTTTTTCTTTCTTTTTCTTTCTTTTCAAAGATGTAAGTAGGTCCTTGACCAGTCAAAAGAAGTTAACAAGAGAAGGTCTTTCTATCATCTCCAAGATCAAATGTGAACAAAATGGGTCTTAGGAGGTGCTCCTGAATGTATTCTACCACGCCACAGACATAAAATAATAATTATTATAGTTATAATATATTAATATATAATATTTTAATATGATTATATATTAAACATAGTAATTAAAATTATTCTTATTATTTTCTTTCCCTTCTGCTAGACCATAGTGGGATAATATTGGGGGAAATCATCTAGAAGATGTGCCCCCTGGTTGACCCTTGAGCTAAATATGGCAATTGGAGGGCCCACCCCTTTCCTGGATAAATGTGCATTTGGCTTGCCTTCCCTGCTCCGAGAAACTGGTCCAAAGTTAGAGCCTTGAGATAGAGATGTGGTGTTGAGACTATTTGGATGGTTATACACATCTGAACATAGTTAAGCCTCCTTTATAAACTTTTGAGAATTTGATAGATGGGGTATGGAGATCTATTCACCTTGTGGCAAACCAAGCCTGGTACGTAAGTTCCCTTATTTATTAAAACTGCCATCTCCCAATCTTGAAGGGGCTGCCTCTTCCCCAAGTCAGTCCTTCCTTGCCCTCCCTGTACAGGACTGGTTTCAGATTATACCTAAGGAGCTCCTGAGGAGATTGTGACACAACAGATGAACAAAAATGAAGATACTCCTTACTTGTTCTAATTTTTCTTATATCTATTTAGAGTATTTGTTTAAATTTTTAGTAATCTGTTTGTAGTAAAGCTTCATTTATTCTTCACTGTGGCAAGTAAGTTATTTCATTTGTGGTAATTCTCTAGATAAGTGGAATGTGCTTCTGTAAACGGCAAATGTAAACATAAAAAATGTATTTTGATAGACATGCTTCTAAAACATTATACACTAGTCTGCCTTTGAAAACAGTATGCAATTTAAGGAGACCTCAGAAATTTCTGGAGCAGTAATAACCTATCTTCCCGAAAATTTTTCTGTTTCTTGCTTAAATTATTAGCATATAAAACAAGGGTAGGTGGAGCTCTGGGGTGGCCCAGTCAGTTAAGCATCTGACTCTTGATTTCAGCTCAGGTCATGATCTCAGGGTTGTGAGATCACGCTCCAAGTCAGGCTCTGCATTTAGCACCGAGTGTACTAGAACTTCTCTCTCATTCTCCTTCTGCCCCTCCCGCTCCTGTGCTCGCGCTCTCTCTCTCTCTCTCTCTCTCTCTCTCTCTCTCTCTCTCGCATAAATAAATAAATCTTAAAAGAAATATAAAAACAAAGATAGGGAATTGCTGTGACTTGTCTGTGACAGTTTTCTCTGCCTAATTACAGCCTTGTTGGAGATGAGAACTCTCACTGGTTGTGTGGGCTTGTTATTCCTGATGGAGCTGAGGGTGAGGAGAGATGGAAGCCTGACATGAACAATGAAGCCATATGCATTTCTACTTGAGCAAAGGAGAAAGATAACTGCCTTTCCCCACATGCAAATCTGAAGAAACAAGAGCATGAATAGGGATTTTCAAATTCAGAAGCTTAAGAGAGAATTCTGTGAGTGAGTGACCATAAGCCATTTCCTGCCTTAAACCCCAAGGGAATTTAACTCATTCCTGTGAAAGTATATCCCTCCAAACTAATGAACCCATCAGTGGCATACAAACTAATACAAAGAAGGACTGATGAAAACGCAGCAAAAATGGCACTTGTAAATCTCTCATATTATTGTCAATGGTAAAGTAACCATGATATATCAACACAATAATGATGTGGCCCATTCAAAACCACAAGGAAGAAATAATGGATACAAAGTTCTACTAATTTTATTTTTTTAATCTGAGAAGCATTCAGATCCTTTTTTCACTATTTTAGGATGAGGCACAAATCTGAATACTCTGGTTTCAGTTTAGTGGAAACTGAAAGTCAGCTGTATTCATGTCCCTTGTCACATTCAGGCATATTTGAATCTCTATGGGTATCACAAGCTTAAAATCTTCTGCCTTCTCATTCCTGGTGTATCATGTCTCTCCAGAAAGCTAGTATTATTCAGAGACAAGATTATTTATTAAGAAAAGATATGAGTGACTAGTGTTATTCAAAACAAGATAAACAAAAATTTTATAAAACTATCATAAAGGTTTCAAGATATTTTAAAAAATGGCTTGTTAATCAGCTCACCTCTGACTTGTCATTTAGGGATTTTACGTTTACAGACAAATTCTATTTCTAGACTCTTGATTAATTTATAAATCTTGAATTTTTTCCTGTCAACAGAGTTGGTTCTTTTCATTTAAGTTATTTGTCTTGAGCCTTTCATGTTGTTTTACAAATCTTAACGGTCACAAACACCTTCCCTCTTATGGACAACATCTGGTTAAGAATCAATTTGGGCAGTTTAATCATTCTATTCTGGAGATGATGCTTATAAATCTATGTAACAAGAGCTTTTCAATCACACATATACGTACTGCAGCTTTATCTTGAGAGGCGAAGTTGAGATCTCTTAGTATTGTCACACCATAACAAGTCAATTGAAAATTAGGTCTCGTGGGCAACTGACAAAACTACCACATTATGTTTGCCCAGTGAATGGCCTATAAAACAGTATTCCTCAGACTATCTCCTTTGGGACTGCATTGCATTTTAAAACATGAAAGAACTGACTTCCTGTGTCATTCTTGAGACAATATTCACTGCAAATTTTAATGAAAATTGGAACTAAAATCATAAGAATTTCAGAAAGTTTCAGATGCTCTATGCAGGTAAGTAACTGATGGAGGTTGTCCTTTGACTCCTGCTTTTTCACCCCAACAGCCTGATTGGTGCATATGCTCAAGCCTGCATGACTCCCAACTCCAACAGCTTTCAAACTGTTCTCCTCCTTGCATCCCCCTCCTTCCTAAGATTCTCCACGGACTACCTTTCAGACCCCAAGACATTATTTTCCTGGAAAAAATGTTCAAAATACAAAATTTGCCACTCAAAACCAGCAGTGGTGCATCGTTTATTAGGAAAATTTGTTTCCTTCATCACAAGAGTCAATGTGATTTTCCATTATGACAATCCTCTCTATATGGAATGTTCTTTTTCATTTTTTCCTGCCAAACCAAATCCTCTATTTTACTCATTGTGCGCCTCCTGCATTAGACTATTCCTCTCAAAATTAATCTGATGGTTGTAATTCCTCTCATTTATATTCCCTAAGTAGTTCTTTATGCTATATAAGTTTCACTATCTCACAATTTTAGATTTTGGAATAACATTCTATCAACTGGTATTTTCTCTCCCAATCTAAATAGGAAATTTCTTCAGGTCAGAATTATGATATTCCTTCTCAATTTTGTTTTAGATTTTGCACTTTTCAGTAATACAAGGAGATGTTAGCATGGTATGTATTTATCCATCCATTTACTTTTAGTCTTCATCTTTATATTAAAGTGGGTTTCTGGAAGACAATCTATAGTTGGGTTGTATATTTTATCTACTCTGACAATCTGTTTTTCTCAGTTGGTGTATTTAGAACATTGACACTCAAAGTGATTATTGATATACTTCCATTAATAGCTACCATATTTGTTACTCTTTTCTATTTGTTGCCCTTGTTCTTTGTTCCTATTTTTATCTTTCATTCTTTTTCTGACTTTTGTAGTTATAACTAAGGATTTTATGTGAGGCCATTTTCTCTCCTTTCTGAACATGTGGTTGTACTTTTTAAATAATTTTTTAGCAGCGCTGTAGAGTTTGTAATATACATTTATAGTTAATCCAAATTCACCTTCAAATAACACCGTACCACTTGACAGGTGGTATAATTTATAATAACAAAATAATCCTAATTTCTTCATCTCATCCCTTGTGTCATTGCTGTCAGTCATTTCACTATATATAAGGAAATATAAATAGATGGATACACACATACATACACACACATAAGCATACATAATCAAATACATTGCTGATATTATTTTGAACTGTATAATTAGGTAGGTCAATTAAGAATAAGAAACAAAAATTTTATTTTATCAATACTTGGTCCTTCTTGAATGTTCTCCATTATGAAGATCAGTGTTTCATGATAAGAGTTTCATAGATATATATAAATTTTTTTTCACTTCTCTTAAGGATTTCTTTTAAGGCTCTACTGGCAACAAATTTGCCGCCTTTTTCTCCCCCTTCTTCTTCTTCTCCTTCT